>CM067535.1:4605000-4770000 GCA_034509925.1 Hirudinaria manillensis | reverse complement strand
CTAATCAAGATCAGCATCACATCATTCGTATCTCACTCCAACTGAGAAAGAATTTATCTATCACGACTATCATCATCATCACCCTCCTAGCCATCATCATCATCATCAAAAAATCTTCGCAATCTTCGTCACCATCATCACCACCATCATCATCATCATCATCATCATCTAGACGACATCGGAGAAATTAATGAAACCTTCGTGAGTCATCATCAGCTGAATGTATGGAAACGAAGTCATTATTTGCATTAAATGTTGTTGTTGTTACAACAAGCTAATTGTTGTTGTTTACTTGTTAACGCAAACATGACGTTCTGCTTCTTTTGGTTCCAATAAAACATCTAATGTGTAGAATAAACAACAACAACAACAACAACGTCGACAACACAGGAGACAAAAATCGGATGGAATTGATCTTCGACAAATAAACTCGCCCTCAACAACGACCAACCTCAATACGTCCACATACGACGACGATGACGATGAGGAGGAAGAAGAAGAGGAAGGTGATGGGCATGATGATGATGATGATGACGACACACGATCCAAAAGGTAATAAGATCATCTTCATAGTTGTCATCCCCGACATCAAAATAGGCGCCAAAAATCCACAGATTTTGACGGACACACGAGATACTCAGGCAAGCGTGAAGAGAAACCGAACCTCTGTTTGCCAACTAGTCGTCATATCGTCGTCGTCGTCGTCATCGTCGTCGTCGTCATCGTCGTCATCGTCGTCGTCGTCATCGCCTTACCAAAAGTGCAGAAGTGACGGGAGCTGATAACAACACAGGAGACAACACAGCAAGAAAACGTGTTGTGGGATCATGAAATATGCACTCATTAATGCTTTTCAAAGAAGGCCACAAATCATGGACGCCAGGCATTAATCCCCCCCCCCGCACCTCACCCTCTCCCGTCCAATCAACGCCATCATAGCCACCATCATCGTCAGTACCACCACCATCCACATCACCACCATCCACATCATCATCATCATCACCATCATCGTCGTCGTCGTCATCGTCGTTTTACAGCAGTAAAATTGTCAGGAAAATGCCGCCTGGCTCGAGTACGTCAATGAAATTCGTCCTAAAAGAATGCAGAATATCCTTCAAGGTAGATCTATCCAATAGTGTCGGTTGGTCATGATGACGATGACGACGACTACGATGATGGTGATGATGATGATAACGACGATGATGATACATTAAGCTTCGAACAGGCAAACAGACAAACAATCAAAGAAACAACTCGCACCTTGCTTCGCTAGGTACATAAGGTACATAAGGGATAGAGATAAGAGGTGGTCGTCAAAAAGGGGAATCCACCTAGATTGACGAAGTCACGTGACGAACAGGTGACCTAAGGGGAATGACCTTATCCACGCGTTAAAACGACTTCAAGAGACAAATGGACGGCGATGATGACGACGACGATGATGATGACTGGAAGAAGCGTTAACGCTCCATTCAGACGGTCATTTGTTGGATTTTCCAAGCACGTTGGAGTAGGGTGTACTCCTGACGTGTGCGTGTATGTGTGTGTGTGTGTGTGTGCGTGTGTATGTGTGTGTGTACGTGTGTGTGTGTACGTGTATGTGTGTGTGTGTGTACGTGTGTGTGTGTGTACGTGTGTGTGTACGTGTGTATGTGTGTGTCTGTACGTGTGTATGTGTGTGTGTACGTGTGTGTGTGTGATGAGATCCAAAGTCGCAAGAGGAAGGTTGTTGCTCAGAGAGTTTCAGTTCTTTGTCCGCCAAATATGAATCATTCTTAAGACAGGATCGTGATGATGATGACGACGACGACGATGGTAGCGAGAGTGTAAGGACAACTTCGTAATTTAAAAATAATACTTATAAGCCATAAACAGGTCAAACGGATTCAAGAAACCACATTCATATACGGAGTCACGGAATGCTGTTCAAGGAATCGATGCAGGTGGCGCTAGATAAATCAGTCGGCTCGTCATCGCCACCATCGTCGTCGTCGTCGTCGTCATCGTCACAGTCGAGTTACGGGAAAGATAAAAGAGACGACTCGAAAAGTAACTCACATCCCTTACCGGATGAGGCACCTAACACGCACGTTGCCAACGACAGCAGATGCATTCAATTTGCCAGCCGCAAGAGTCATTTCTTAGTGCAAAAAATTTGATGGGCCTCCGAACATCAGAATAAATACGAGCAGTCAGAATTTAAGTCGGAGGAAGGCAGCCGAGCGAGATACATTGCCATTGTAGATAGATTGACGGACAGATGGATAGACGAAAGCAATGAACGACAGACAGACATTGGTACGAACGGACGGACGGACGGACGGACAGACATTGGGACGGACGGACGGACGGACGGATGGATGGATGGATGGATGGATGGATGGATGGATGGATGGATGGATGAACAAAAGCACCGAAAGCCGAGCGAAAAAAAGTGACCTACGAATAGGTCAATGAAGCAGTTAATTGTTAAAGTTACGTAAGAAGGAGAACTCATCAATTGGACGCACGTACGAGGATCGTGAGGAACACGGGTGCGTGTGTCTGTGTATATGTGTGTGTGTGTGCGTGCGTGTGTGCGTGTGCAGTAGGAAGAGTTGGAAAGGTCGGCTGCACGTGTTCAGGAGTTGATAATTGTTTGCAAATTAGCAACTCAATCCTCAACTGGCTGAACATTGGAAAATCACTTTTCCAGGTGATGAACTCAAGTGATGACGACGACGATGATGATAGTGATGATAATGATGATGATGACGACGACGACGATGATGATGATGATGATGACGACGACGACGATGATGATAGTGATGATAATGATGATGATCACGATGACGACGATGATGATGATAAACTCAAGTGATGCTGCAATCCAACGTTTGCCATTGTCAGCTTCGCGACGATTGTCATGACGACAAAATCGATGATAATACAAACTATTCTTATTTTTCTTCTTCTTCTTCTTCTTATTATTATTAATATTATTATTATCATTATTATTATTATTATTATTATTATTATTATTATTATTATTATTATTATTATTATTATTATTATTATTATTATTATTATTATTATTATTATTATTATTATTATTATTATTATTATTATTATTATTATTATTATACACATTTTTCCTGCTTCTTCTCGGTCTCACAGCCGGTGATGAATGAATGCTGAGCACTACCAGTGCTCTCAGCAATTCATCCAAGAACTTTCCGAATTATTATTATTATTATTATTATTATTATTATTATTATTATTATTATAATCAACCATAACCATCAATAATAATAATAATAACAATCGTATGTTATTAATAATCACTTGATTAGAACTAATTAGATGATGAAGAGCTTCGAGGAGCAATGATTAATCAGTTGGAAACTCACAACCTTTTCGGTCAATAATTTCAATAATTGCAATAATAATTGTAATAATAATTGCAATAATAATTCCAATAATAATTCCAATAATTGCGTCGCTGAAATACCATGTCGCTCAATTGAGAAGACAAAAAAAGGAGGTCCTCAATTTGCTTCTTCTTCGTCGTCTTCTTCTTCTTCTGAAGAGACACTTTTCAAGGAATTCAATCTTAGCGTGCGCCGCAGACAAACTATTTCCTACGATCGTCTGCCAGCAGGTGCCCGGGTCACCCGCGAAGACAGGAGACGGGGTGTCGTCTCCTGCGGGGCGCATAGGGTCGACCTGGACCAATCCCAGGTCGCCTCATCGGGTCAACCTTTTCATGGAGATGTCGTGCCAAGGAAGATGTCTTCGTATGTCAGACGCTCCGTGACGAACACTAAGCGATGAGTCATTAGCGAGATAATTTTGATGTCAAACGATCGCTTGTGTGACCTCTAACTAGGACGAGGTCAACAAAAGGTCAGCAGAAGGTCAGCTTTGGAGACAAGACTTGCCAACAATAACACTCCCCGATAAGTTGTTTGTAAACGATGTCCTGGAAGCTCCGTTTTTCTAATTCGTTGACTAACAAAATTATTCACAAACCAACTGCTCAGAAGTGGTGCACAGAAGATTTCAATTAATCTGATTTATCTCTGGCAAATTAAAGTTAATTAATGTAACTAAACGTTTCATCATCATCGTCGTCGTCGTCGTCGTCAGTTGCTTTCATACAATCACAGCCCTTCATCTTCTTCGTCTTCATCATCTTCTTATTCTTATTCTTCTTCATCTATTTAACAGCAAACAGGTGGAAACAGGAGGGCAATAAAGAGGTTAAAGAGAGTGATTAGTTAAAAGTAACTCCATGGGCCATAAAAAATTAAGCGCCTCATCAAACGAAGGTGCACGCACATCCCTGACTTTGGACGGGGAAGAACGGATGGAGGGAAAAATGGCAAGTTGCGATGTTCAGATGTTCGACCGAGTCGAGCAAAACACGCATCGAAGAAGAAGAAGAAGGAAGACCACGTGCTCTTCACATCCGAGTTTGTTACGTACAGACATGCGCTATTTTAAGAACATCCTTGCTCCTCATGCTCAATGATAAAAGTTGACTTTTTGTCTCTGATGAAATAATGATAAATGGTTGGTATTTCCATTGTATGGAATAGGAAAACGTTATGAAGTTACAAATTGACAAGAAATCGTTATTTTCGTTGTGAAGTTCAATTGAAACATTTGAAACATTCTTTTTTTGTTTTTTTTTTTTTTGTGTCGTTCACTGGAAATGTTACTCGTTTGGAGAGGTTCATTCGTGACTCGTTTCTAAGCAGAAATGCCTTGATTACTTCACACATACACACATCCACATGTGCACACACACACACACACGCACGCACACATATATATGTTAGGATTTCCATAGAAAAAAATTGCAATTTTCGTTATTAAATTGTCCATAATTCACTGTCAATATCTCTATTTATTGTCACAACGTTCACAATGTACACAATGAGGGGACAGACAGGATTGTATAGATGATTTAGAACTCCGCGAGATGATCAAGACAGGTTCTTAATAATATAAACAATAAATGTATAGACTGTCTCATTGTACGAGGTTTGATATATGCATGCAAGTATGGATGGATGAATGAATGGATGGATGAATGGATGAATGAATGAATGAATGAATGAATGAATGAATGCGAGCATGTTTCATATGCAATGTGTGCATGCACGAACGTACCCATGATGCATACGGCTTGAGAACATAAAGAACATCAATTGAGTTAAATGGTAGAATTTGATGGAGTGCTTGATTATGATCGGCTCAAATTCAACCGAAGGTCAGGATATCAATCCATCATTGGATACCAACCAATCGGTGGGTGTCAATCAATCAATCAAATCAATCAATCAATCAATGGGTATCAATCATTTGTTGGAATTGAATTCAATCGGTAACACAAGGTACGTTATCGAGTCAATAGAGTCGTGTCAAAATATTAAATGTCTGTGGGTCCTCAATTATCTCAATTATCTCAATGAGTAAGACAAATTCATCACCGACGTTTATGTTACAACGCTACTCTAAAACCGTAGAGAATAAGTTGAGAGGATATCCTAAAACTGTTGCGAACAGATGAGTGAATACCAGAATTATCTGCAGGAAGTTTTAGCTTAAGCTTTAGAAACGATGCCTTACAATCCAACAACAAGAAGAGATTCAATATCGAGTGACCCCGAAGAAAGATTTGTTTACATTTCAAGTCCTCGTGCTTAACGGAAAGATTAGTTAAACACGATGACAACGTATCAAACGCTTATAAAAGGTCCGAGCAAGGTAAAATTAAGGTCGACGAGTGCAAGCAGCCGCGACAGACCGAGTTAGGCAGCTTCATCGGTCCACACTCAAAACTTCCACAGACCGTGAATGCTGTTTTGAAGTATGTCACGAGGATGGCATAAATGTCGCACGGTGATTTGTTGCAGACATCACACGAGAAAGGGAACGTAGCACTAACAAAGTGACAGGCTCTCATACAAATCTCGTCTCAACTTTGACCTTTTGAACGGCCATAAACCCCAAACGTGTAACGAAACGTCTCACGAGAAGATCCACGATGAATGCGAGAATCGGAAATCACTCGTCGTCACAAAATGTTTTTACTAAAAACTACCGTATGCAAGACTTAACTTTGTCTTTAACTAATTTTTATCGTGCGCATCTCTAATTTGGAAAAGCAAACAATCAAATAAACAACATCCTGTCCATAACTTTAAGTCGTGCCGAATTCAGGAGAAGTGACGCTAAGCAACAGTAGTAGACAAAGTACCTGACTGACCTCTCTCCTGCTTTATGACGTCCATTATCTCCGACGGAGTGGAACAACATGAATTCAAATACGGTGACTCGATTCTACGGACGACAGCCACGAACCAGTCTCTTTCTCATCCGGCATCCGAGCCCGTCAGACGAAGGCAGTGGCATCAAAGAAATCATGAAATCCAGTCAAAATCTTCTAGAGAAACTTCAAAGTGACAACAGCAACCGTGACTGCAAAAGCGACCAAAAAACACAAGCGATGCCCCCACTCGGATCGTCAGAACCGCCTCTAATCGTACAACTTACTTTCAACCTAACCCTACATTTGCCTCGTACTTCATCTGTGCACGAGAGAGATCGTGATGAAGAGGAGAGCATGGTGAGAGACATTAAACAGAAAGAGAGGGCAGAGAACTGGCTGCTAATGGCAACTATATATCATGAACGTTATTATATAAACGTTGTGGCTCTCGCGAAACGTTGTTCACCATCTCTACTAGAGGGCGCCAATCGGATAGTTTGAAAGTTGTCTGAGCAAGAGGCAGCTTTGAATAAAGACACAACAATGTACTCCCGGGCTACCATTCCGTTCACACCCTCACTTCAACGTAATATACTTCAGGAATTGATTATAATGAATTTCATTAGTTCTAGAATCACAACCTTTTATGCCAGTCTTTTATGACTTATCTTTCTCTCCACCTATAATGTCATTATAGTGAATACTTTTTTCAGCTACTGCCTAATTGATCAAGATGCTGTGATAACAAAAGAGAGGCTGGGAATATTCGAAAACTGGAAAATGACAGCTAATTGAAGTACTGAATTTGATCATTTTGTAGAACCACATTAAGCCAGCATTGGGATTGGGCTGATCACAATTAGAAACCACTTTAATGCTGACAATATAAAAAAACACTGAGAATTCAAATTATTCTTAAAATTAACTCCTAAAAGGAGATCTTCCTCCAACAGTTACTCTTTCTTGGTCAGTTTGAATGCAGAAATAATCTACAAACTAATTTCTTAAAACTGAAAACAAGTTAAACATTAAAAACAAGGAAACCATCAGAATGTAACAGACCGTGACAATGAAAGTGACTCAAGCATGAACAATATAACTGCATAATTTAAATGCTTTTGCCTACACACAAATAAGGCTTCAAATATCTAACTGAATAGGTAAATTTCAAATGAATTCTTCAAAAGAAAGTATCAAATATCATATATATGTATCACAACCAAGGATTAGTTTATCATATTATATTAATAAAACAGGAATTTACTTGGATAAATGGTCATAAAAATTGTGACTGTGAAGCGCCGACTGGTGCACTTAAAATTACTTGAAGATTAATAACAATTAAGAAAATAAGTTCGGTAACAGTAAGAAAATAAGTTCAAAGTACCAAGAAAACCTGCTAATCCCATGCATCGAGTGTACTCACAGGATTAAATAGTTACAAGACAATCCCCCTCAACGTAGCCGTTATAATGAATGGCAATGGTGAAATGAAGGTTTAGAAAATGCTAACAACTTCGCTAGCACGTCCTGAAGTACAGAATGCCTAGACGGCTACCCAACTCACTTGATAAATAAAGCATTAATAAATCAAATTAAGTTTACCTCATCTTCTAAAAAAAAAAGTTAGCGGCGTCCAAACCAGAACTTCTGTAGTCTTCAGCAAATCGATAAGAAATTAATTCGAACTAAGTTCTACTAAGACGACACTCCACAAGAAGCAGACGATGAATTCCGGTCCGACTAATCGACGAAGGGTGCTTAAATGAACCAAAGACATCGAAGCACTACTACTCGCCCGAAAATCTAATTTGTCTAGTCCAAAAATTTATTTTGTTGCTCTAGCTATTTGCAGAAACTTTAAGAAAATAAAGGAGCCCCCAAAACCCCCCGCCGCTACCCTCGGCAAATCACGACCCGCGGACGCCAGGGATCGACGACAAATCATAAATTTATTCACAATAATTAATCCCAGAACAGTTCAAAAAATTTTTATTTATCCATGACGTTTCGTCTTTGAGCCATTTTCTGAAATAAATGTGAATGCAATTTGAAGTGCCTCAAACAATAAAGAAATACATGTATTTTTTTAGTAACTTAACTCACAAAATCGTGGTTTTTTGACTCCTGACATCAACTTGCATATTTTCTTCGCATTTCGAGACAAGCAACTGACAGCATTTCCTCAATGCATCTCCATGACATTTTTGAACTGAATGATTTCATAAAATATAAATATCCAAAGTTTGTTTAAATAGCTAAAATCATGGCCTGTGCTCACTCCTTGTCAGATGGGAAACAGCAGCAAGTAATCCAGCAACATTTTCCATGTGTCCTAATTCATCGACTTCCTCACAAAGTTTAAGAAACTCGGGCAAAACAAATCTGCAAATAGAAATGTTCAAAGTTCTGGTTTTGAAATAAGTCCCATGTTGCATGAATGTCATCTGAAGACATGAAAATGACATGAAAATCAGGCACTTTTCAAGAAAAATCGTCATACTCAGTCTTGATTCTTTTGTGATTCACAACTTCTAACAGCAGGCTAAGGAATGGTGACTCACAACACTGGACCATCCCATGATCATCAGGATCACACTGCACTTGTTCCACTGAATGTTCATTGCCATCAGAATCTCTGGTCCATAAAACACGGCCCTTGTAAAATAAAAGATCAGTGATGAAGTCAATAAGACCGTAAGACCAAGAAATAACTTCACGACAGCACAATGTTGACAACTAACCTCTTTAAAAGCATCAGCAGCAGATTCAACAGCCGTCAGCACAAACATTTCCACAATTGGTTTCAACTCAGTGCACGAACCGTCAACAAAGAGGTCGTGCACTTTCAGCATCATAATCAGGACCTTTGATTTCACTTGTTTTAACAAATCCTTAATGAATTAAAAACATTTCTTCAAAAAAAACATCAAAATCCTGTTCAATATTTATCATTTAATCGTTTTATTTTTTACCTTTTTCAAAAGTATCTCCAGAGATTTGATGACATTCATCGTCAAGGTCGCGGCAGACGGTTTGTGCTCTTCAAAAAGTGCGGCAACAACATCGAGGATGTTTGAAAAAACATGGCCTCCATCGATGGATGTGAAGACATCTGCTCAACAAATGTTTTCAATATTTTTGTTAGCCACAAATGAACATCAAGAATGCTTAAAATATGGAAATCAAGAATTTCAAACCCGATTTCAAGATGGCCGAACAGGCATCGGTTGCCATGTCGACCGTGCTGGAATTCAAAAGTTCAAGTCTCACAAAGTTATGAGTCATCCTGGTTAGCACCTAAAATGCAAAACACAAAATATGAATATTATTAAATGAAATTATTATTTCAATTCTTGGCCTAACTTATTCACCACCTATTTTTAATTCAGAAAGTGATCACATTATAGTGATTTAATTCAGAAAGTACAAAACATTAAAAATAAAAGGCTTTACTAAAACACTATAAATACCTCTAGCACACCCTTGAACAACACATCTTTGCTGTCCTGACCATTTGCAAACATTGTTGTTGTTGTTGCAGACGTTGATGTCACCTGCAAGGATCGATCGCAAGTGTCGTTGCCGTCGTTCAGTTCCTCCGACTGCACTTCATTCCTCCTTCTTTTTCGACAACTTCGCGACTTCCTCCCAACACACTTCAAAAGATTTGACAACCAGCAATAAACTTCTTCCAGTGAAGCACAGAGCTTGTCTTGATCATTCTACAAACAGTTAATTTAACAAAATTTATTTGAATTTCAATTCATTGACAACAGTAATTTGTTCACCCACTTTTGCCTTGCTCAGAAGAACCTCAACGACCAGATAAGCTCTCAGGATTTCGACCGATAGCAGTGCAGGGGAAGGGCGAACATCATTTGAGATCAGTTTATTTTCAATGGTGACCTGGTAATTTAAATAACAAAGATTATAATAATAACACTCATTAGAATAACAACCGTGGTAATTAAGACATTAATAATTCCACAGAATACATAATACAGAGATTTCCATAAAACTAACCAAAACGTTTTTGAAAACCGCAACAACTTCGCAGAGTTTTCCAAGATGTTCACTGATGACAACCGATCGACAAGTTTTGTTCCGAAACAACAACACGAACAACAACACACCCAACGTCGGCTTCGACTCTGAAGGTTCCTGGAAATTCACGACTCTGCTGGAAGCCTGAAAAATTAAATATTCAAAAAAACATTAATATTAATTAATATTAATTTCCAAAAACTCAGCTGATTAATCAATGTCTCTGATTAGCACAAACTGGTTTCATAGGGTTATGAACCATTAATTAACATAATTTACAAAACAGTCACTATGTAAATGGTGGTTAAGTTACCCTTCTCGGTCGTGGGTCATCGAGGACAGGAAGGACCGATTCGACAATCAGATTCAAGATCTCCGGAACCTTCTTCCATCTGCAAGCTACTTCGATCAGCACTTCTACACGAGAGATCGCATCCTCTTCCGATCGGTCCTGGGATCCAATTGACCTCGACCTTAGTTCAAAGAGTTCTGGCAATGGCTCCGGCAGGGAGGAGAGTTTGGAGACGACGGAGAGAGACAGAGTCGGAAAGAACTTTGGGTTGTAACGACCGCAGACGAGCAACAGCGGATTCGTGATGGAGTGTACGTCCTAGAATGCGATCATAATCATCATCATCATCACCTACATCAATCCAATTTAATCACTATCATCACCATCATATCCAACCTGGTACCTCCTGATGATATTCGGAACACGTTTTGCAATTTGCTTCGTCAAAAGCTTCACTGCTTTTTCATTCTGTGGCTGAAAATACCATCAGTAACATAAAATTATCATTTCATTTTATTATGCATCAATTATTTTTAATTAATATTCAATTCCTTCAAATTATTTATTTATTTATTTATTTCAACAAACACCTCCTTCAAGGACTTTTTCATTCCAACCAATAGTAGAAAGACTGCTTCGCATAAGTGGGTCACAACATCTGTCTTGTCAAATGAGATGGCTGACCCATTTTGTGACTGGAATTCATAATGAATTGTCATTAATATGTTTACCGTAATTAGCAAGCTAATTAAATTATTAATCCCTTAACAATGATTTTTAAAAATATTTGAATAACCTCCTGGTCATGCATGTCAACATCATCAGTGCCAGACTGCCCCGATTGGACGCTATTATTAGAAGCATCGGAATTCTGAATCTCGGAGCTCAATTTTTCGAGAACGTAAACAACAAATTTACCTAAAAAATCAAGTGTTTTTTTAAACAACTGCATTAAAGAAAAATCCAAGACCAATCAGGCTCCACCCACATCCATAAACAACATCCAATGAATTGGCAAGATGGAGGTAAAACTTTCTGGCGGCCGTCCTATTGGCTGCGAACAGTTTGACGCATCTATTCAATTGGGAGGGCAAGGATGCAGTGGGAGGGGCGTAGGTGTCGGCAAGGAGAGTGACGAGTTTCTTGACCACTGGAATGCTGTCCTCCTCCATTCTTGCCAACAGATGTTCCATGGGAACGATCTGCCAGAACTTAAAAGCAAAGCAATATTAATTGGCAACATTATCAAAAACTTTCCTCCTAACACCCTAACGTATTTCATCTAACATTATGCGAACGATAAAATAAATATAATTAATCGTTAACTGATAACAAAACCCAAGGATGATTGATAAGGAACGCTACAAACAAGAATGACATTTTCTGCCGAATTAATGCAAAAATCATCGAAATCGATGAACGAGACTATCGAATGAGACTAACTTTCAGGTCTCGAAGACCTTTGACCTTCAGAAGGAGGTCGACCGTGGCCAATCGAACTTTCTCGTTGATGTCGTGAAACGCGTTCGTCAGAGTCGGGAGGATCTTCTTCAGGGTGGGGTAAGCCAAGCAGTTGTCAAGGAGTACCACGAAGCCCTGTTTACGAAGGATCAGAACGAGGAGTTTACGAAGGATCGGAACGAGGAGTTTACGAAGGATCGGAACGAGGAGTTTACGAAGGATCGGAACGAGGAGTTTACGAAGGATCGGAACGAGGAGTTTACGAAGGATCGGAACGAGGAGTTTACGAAGGATCGGAACGAGGAGTTTACGAAGGATCGGAACGAGGAGTTTACGAAGGATCGGAACGAGGAGTTTACGATCGGAAACTTTGGAAACGACAAAACGAAACGTCGGCCGACGGAAAATTTTAAGTTAAAAATCCTTTTTAATGAAATACAAAACTAATTAATGCCATGCATTTGAATGTTGTTGACGAATCAACCGAGGCATTTGTGAACAATCAAGAGGTCGGTTTTATCCAATTTTAGTTGCTCAATAATTCTTCATATTCAGGAATTTAACGACAAAATGCAAACAAACGACTTAAAAGAAAGCAAAATAAAAGCAGACCCTCACGACGCAGAGTCTGACTTGATAGGAAGAAACGTCTCGAACTGAAGACCGGACGACTTTTTCGAAAAAGTTCTTGATTTTGTCCGTCGGAACGAGTTCCCAGTAACTGCCGAGGATGGCAAAGAGTCCCGAGATGGCTGCCTGTCTGGCCTTGGTGTTGGGGTCGTCCAATAGGTCCTCGGGTTAAGGTTTAGTTACGTTAGTTGTGATGAATATTCAAATGAGTCATTTACAAGTTGTCTAATTAGTAGTCCCAGAGTAATAATTGATCTTAATTAATTATTCAGATTGTAGTTCATAGATTACCTCATTACTAAATATAGCAAGCCAATGAAATGACGACGATAACGACACGGATATGTCACTCGTCCCGGTGGTTTAAATGCGTCAAAACAGAGACTCACTTCCAACAATTTTAGCTGCTCGTGGAGCAACCTTTCGTTGACCTCTCGACCTTTGTCGAGGTCGCAGAGAGGAAAGACGTCGGACAAAACGAACGCGGCGTTGGCCCTCACCGTGCCGTTGGGTACCTGGTGGGCAGGAGGCATTCCAAAGTCATGCATTGAATTTATTTGTTGATGGTGATGATAATGATGATGCTAGATACAAGAATGATGATGATGCTAGATACAAGATTGATGATGATAATGATGATAATTATGATGACAATGAAAAAGAATAATACCTTCAAAGACCTGAAGATCACCCGTCCATACAACCTGCAAAGCATGGAAGCAACGTTCATGGACTTCTTTTCCTTATGCAAATACGAGAGCACCTGAAACCGACCAATGACATTCGTCCGTTCATGAATATTCATTAACTTCCATTTTCAATTCACAAACGAATCCTCAAAGCTCGATGTAAAATGAAAACCTTGAAAAACTGGACAAACTGAGATTTGAAGCCACCTTCTCTGGGACTGTGCAGCATCGTGTACACGAGGTCTCCGATGCAATCCACCTCCATGCACTGTTTATGGTGATTTTTCATCAAGATTATTCATTTGTTAGGGTTATAAACACTATTCTTATTATTATTAATGAAGCTCATTAATGATTAATATATTTAAATCAACTTATTCCTAAAATATTCAGTAATCAAATGTGACCTGAAAAGCTCATTATGAATAAATTCATTAAAAGCATCATCATCATCATCACCTCAACCAGTTCTGGTGAGTTTTGTTCTTTGGCAGACTTCCAAGCACCCATGTAAGCCTGTGCTATCCATGGCAGATGTGACCTGAATAATAATTAGATTCTTCTGAATAATCAGATTAGCTCTCTTATCCTTCCTCGTTAACAACTACATCATTACAAGCAAATGTTAATTAAACAACGTCATCGATTAGCACGTGCGGAATATTCATTAGGAGGCTCACTTTGGAGCCGTCAGAATCGTCTGCTTGAGAATGCCATGAACCTCCCTTGCAATTTCAACACTAAGACTGAAAATCACGACTAGAATTCTTCTTCCCTTGTAAATAAGGAACATGAATAATTTATCAGATCGTGAATAATGAATTTCATTGGCTAGGGGGAAGAGGCATATCTACCTTATCATTTTTAAGGAGGTTGCCACTGGATACGACCTCGAGAAGGAGGCGTCCGAGGGTCGTTCCCTCCTCGGATTCAAAGTCGACGAGGCGAATGGAGTCCCTCACCGAATGCAGTCGGGTCATCGAGGTCATCTAAAGTTCGACGGGGTCGTGGTATTGCTTTGTTTAAAGGTGATATATACTTAATTATACAGATGATATATATCCGACGATGTACGAAGACGACATATATCTAATATAAAGATGATATATATCCAATGATATATAAAGATGATATATATCCAATGATATATACATACGACGTAAACCTAATGCATTCGGCCTACCTTTGGTTTTGCACCGAGGCACCTCCCGACGAGACGTCGCACGACGTTCGGCATCAACTCGTCGCTGCCCGTCGCGGATTCCTTCCAAAGAGCTTCGCACACCGACGAGACGAGACTCCTCAGTTCTTCTTCTCTGTCATCAACGACGTCGTCTCCATCTTGAGGCGATAACAGTGTGTCTGAAAACATGCAAAAATCCCTGATTGTGGTAGATTATTAAAACATTCTGAAGGATGACTCGTGTGTCATTAAATCTAAGGAATAAAATAATTATATTTTAATAATTTTATATTGTGATGTTAATTGTGAAGTGGATGGGAGTTGTAAATGCCCAGACGTGAATGGAGGCAAACGACCAAAAAAACAACAAATTTCAGCTGTTATGACATCTGGGCATTTTCATGGAAATATTTAGAATAAAAATTCAAATATTAAATTTATAAAATAAAAATTAATATACTAAATTGTAGCTATAAATAAAAATATTGCTTGGTAACTTAAAGGAATGAACACAACCAGATAAACTGACTGCACAACAGTGAGATGGTGTCAAAGTAGTTTTGATCATCAAACTTCAAATGAATGGTCTTCAGTGCAAAGAGACCCACAGATCTGATTACTTTGAAAAATTCCTGGGTTTTCATTTTTTTTTGAAAGATTTTTAGTGCAACTGAAATAACAATTTCTGAAATGTGTTTAAAAAAACCCTACATCTGATCCATAGTCCAACAAAATTTCGGAACATTTGGCATTAATTCTGCTCCATATCGTTTCAAGATCCTTATTTTCCAAATTTTTTGAAAGTTCACTGATGTCTTCCTGAAAATTACACACTTATTAAACTTATCAAACAAAGTTAGCCTAATTAAGGAAAATTAAATTCGCCTTATAAAGCACCTGTGAACTGCCCGCTAGCAACGAAAATTTGTCCCAGTCGCCATTGCTGATTGTTTCAATGAAATATTGTTTTAATGTCTCCATCTTCTCAACGATTCTATTACTTTACACTTCAGCTTTGATGCAGTTGACCTTCGAGAGCAAAACCATTGATAAGCTCCATCGAATTAAAAGTAACACCATATCGTGGTTTGTTTACATAAGTTCAAAATAAATCTTTAGGGGGATTTGGCGGGCTTAGTTTGTTTAGCATTTTTCGTTTAAAACAAAATTGGACATTATTTCATTAAAAAGAGCTACATGAGGTAATTTGTAAAAATCATTTAATTATTTTGAAAGTACAACAGAATTGTTACTCCCGGAATCGTCTTCACGCATGAAACGTTACAAACACAATTTTGCTTACACCATCTAGGGATCACATGTTCTTGATATAGAAGTGGTCAAGACTGAGGACAAGAATAATATTTTGCTTCGGGAAAGTTTGGAAAATGAAACTTTTCGTTTGTAAAACTGCTTCTGTAAAACAAACAGAAGGTGAAACGCGTTTTCTGCTTTAATACTTATTTCTTGTCAGAAATGTGGAATATTTTAAAGAAAAAAAAAGGAATTGGTTTGACATTGAGTTTAGTTCAAGTGAGCACTAAAAATCTTCACAAAATTTTCATTCATTATTCAAAACACACTTCAACGATTCTTCAAAACCTTTAATTTTATGGAAATTAAGCCCAGAAAAACAAAAGTCTGGGGAAAAAATTGATAGCTCCCCAAATGAAATGCAGAGGAGGGAGTACAACAAATAGGCCCAATTGATTTTGAATACGGTATCATCTCCCAGCGATGGGCCGGGTTGTGAACATTTGAAACAGTTAATTTATTTCGATCAATGACAACCGCATACACAGGTATGTTAAACAGAAACTGCAGGCTAGTTCGGATAGCTCGTCGACTCTCTTCATACAATTGGTTCAATGCTTTTTAGAGTCAGCCTTGTTCACAATCAGAACTTTTGAAGCCCGCCAGCCATTGTGAAGGGAAGATTAATTGCAAAAAGTTTGTTTTGTGTGACCATGCACTCCACGATATCGCTTTCTCGTCTCTTGTCGAATCGTTGTCTCGTGCGATTAGTTGCTTCGTTCGGAGGACGATTCTGATCCTGATTTTGTTGTTGCTATTTTTCCTTTCCTTTTTGCTCGTTTTAAAAGTTCATCTTGAAGAGTACATCGCTTCCAATAATTTCGAGATGAATTTCGAAAAATCCTACTCCAGTAATCTACAGAATCTCTTCGACTATACCGGTCCAGGAGAGTCTTCTTACGGAAAGGTCCAGTCACAACAGTCTCCAAAAGCCGTTGCGGATTTCGAAAACCGTCCGATATTGAGTTACACGATCCCCACAAGCGACTGCACATCTCCAGGACTTAGGAGTAAACCATCTTTTCAAACGGCCTCCAAATACGACCAAAGACAGCAAGAACGTAAACTGCTTTCCAAAAGCGAAGCTAGAGTTTCCGACATTGGCAGACAAGAGGCAGAGAACTTGTTCGTGGAAAAACGGAACAAACTCTCGAGGTTGTCGTGCGCCCCCGTCGTACAAACCGAGTGTCTCGGCTCCGAGTATTCAGACTGCAGGACGAATAATTCCATTCCCCAGTCATCGAAGCAATCCAATCTCTCTCGAAATCAGAGTCTCAAAGTCCAAAAGGACTTTCCAGACCAGAAAGCATCCTTCACTCGGTCTTCATCGACCAGAAGATCCCTGCAACCGTGCACCGACAGGGCCAGACCACAAATCTCCCAGGCCTCCCCAAAATCTACCAGAACGTCCAAGTTTTCTCTACAGACAACCAAAGATGATTTCATCTCTCGTATCTTTTCTTTGAAACTTCGTTCTAAAAGTTCTCAGCGAGGAGTCGACAGCCAGATGACAGCCCAAGAGGAGCTCCTGACGGACCAAACTCTTCCCTGCATCACCCACGACAGCGGAACCTGTGGGTCGTCGGGAACAGAAGGAGCAGACATACTCAGGAGAAGCTTAATGAGAAGCAACTCGGGTTGGTTTCACTGTGAACAAACACGGTGACGATTGTGGTAGTGATGATGATGAAAATGACGACTACGGTTGGTAATAATGATGGTATTTATTACTGATGCTAATAATTATAACCATAATATGTTTTCGTGATGATGATGATGATGATGATGATCATTAGGTGTTGGTGGTCATGGTGATGATGGTTATCTATTTTGTGCAACACATGTTTCAATGTTTACGTTTGGAGGTGTGCCAAGTCATAACTGTCCGATGTTCGAAACCGTCATCATTATCATCATCGCTATCATCACGATCGTCGTCTTCATCATCATCATCATCATCAGTGATATTACCACTACCATCGTCATCATCTGATTCATTGCATCGATTCCCCTTTTACAAACACATTGTTGTTTGTTGTTGTTTCTTTCAAACTGCAAATAAATATTAAATTAATATTAGATGTAAATATTAAATATTAGATGTAAATATTAAATATTAGATGTAAATATTAGATGTAAATATTAAATATTAGATGTAAATATTAGATGATCAGATAAAACCATTGGACGGCATTCACAACAAAAGTCAAAATCACCAGATTAATAACGTAACTCAATGGGATACACGTTAAATAATAAATTTTTCATGACGATGATGGTGACTGATATTAATAATAATCATTTTAAGTTAATAATTATTAATGTTACTATTAAGTACTATTGCTAATATATTATTATTATTATTAATTGTTGCTGTCCAAGAGATCATTTCAGTTATTTTTCCAGAGGGGCCTGTCCCTCCAAAACAGGGTCCTGTTGTCGTCGTCGACAATCGTTATTGTTGGAGTCGTTGTTGTGTGAACCAATTTGTCCTTGTCTCCATTACATCTGAGTGACGACAAATCACGCTGGCCATCAATCATCGTCGTCGTCGTCATAAATGTCAGCATCATCATCATCATCAAAACCACCACCATCGTCGTCGTCGTCGTCATCGCAATCACGACTGTTGTTTAACTAAATCGTAGACAGCGGACTCTTCGCAAGAATGCGAGACACGCCATTGTACTTTAGTCACCCATTTGTAGGAACTGCTTGACTGTGTACATCAATCAGTGTACACCAATCATTGTGCATTGATCAGCGTATACGTCGATCAACGTTCATCGATCAGAGAGATCATTTGAAGTCGAATGTCTTGATTGATCCATTAGCGGTTGAACGTCGCGTCGATGGTTGATTGAGTGCATTGTGTGATTGATTGATTGATTGATTGAATGGATGGATGGATGAATGGACGGAGATATGAATCAGCGGAGAGCGACAGAATGAGAAGATTTTTCTTTACCGTTTTTTTATAATAATAATAATAATAGTTAAAAATAATAATAATATCGTAAAACATTCTTTGGCTTGAGGTGATGGTGATGATAATAACTGTGACGATGATGTTCTGAACGTGGCATCATCAAATCTGATGCTTTGCAAATTATCGAAAGCATATTTTGAATGTAGATAGAGTTGATGACGCCTACGACGGCGACGATGATGATAAAGATGATGATGATGATAATGGTGACGACGATAATGGTGATGATGATAAAGGTGATGATGATGGTAATTACCCTAAGGTTACAAGGGAGGACATTCGAACACAATCAAGGAAGGACTGATCGTGACCTCATCGTCGTCGTCGGGTCCTGATCGAAACAACTCTCAAAATAGGACTTATCCTGTGAGTTATGATGATGATGACGACGATGATTATGATAATGGCGATGATAATGTCTAGGTATCAACAGGTGATGCGACACCATTTAGGCTCATTAATAAGCATTTTGTCCACCTCCAGAACTCCACGCCGACGCAGCGTAGGATTTTCCCAGTGCGCTCCAACAGCCAATCAACATCGAGACCATCTAATTATAGCAACGACGACGTGAATAATAACTATGGTGAGCCCAAGGCACCTGTTTAATGCGATAAATTAATAATAATAATAATAACAATAATAATAATAATGATAATAAACAAAATAATAATAATGCTCAGAATTTCCCTTCATCGTCACCATTGTTATTATTGTTATCATTGTTATTTCAGAATTTTCCTTCCTAAGCTTCGTTATTATTATTATTGTTGTTAATATTATCACTGTTATTATTTCATAATTTCCCTTTATCATTACTGTTATTATTATTATTATTATTGTTATCGTTATCAATTCAGGCGAAGACGACACGAAAGCGAAACATTTCAAGAGGTTCGGCAGTCTGAGAATGCCGAAATCATCATCATCACCGTTCAAGAAGAGGAATTGTTTTGTCATGGACCAGGTGTGCTACTTTGGGTTCAATTCCCAGTTCTGTCACTTTTTTGTTTCTCATATGGATCACTATATATTCTATTTCCTACTTGTTAAGTACAAATTATTATTATTATTATTATTATCATTGTTATTGTTCATTTATTTAATATAATTATGTTATAAAATGTTAATTTATGAATAACTAATTATGTATGCTTTCCACTTCAGTGCAGTGAAGACAGCAGCGAAAATGATTTTGCAACTGGTACCAATGAGGTTATTTCAGTTCAAACATTCCTCATAACATAATTTATGATAATAATAATAATAACAATAATAATAATAAGACAATATTATTGATAATCATGATATTATTATTGTCATCATAAATTTTTTTAGTAAAACTTAATCAATCTCATATCAATTCTTCTCCTTAAGTGTACCCAAAACCTAATCTAATTTTAATCTTCAACTCTGTAAAACTGGCACAAACAATCTTAAAACCAGGAAAGTCGTGCTGTGATCGAAAATTTGAATTCAGCCAATTGGCAATCGAGGAGAGATGGCTTGACCTGTCTCCAGGCAATCATGGACCAATCACCTGGAATGTTGAGGCAGGTCTTGTTTTACGTTGGCTAGAAAAAACAAGTCTTACCTTAATATAAGTCTGTCCTTCGTCGAATCATCAGAGAGGCAGACCTGAAGAGGATCACCGATTCGTTCACGAAAATGTTCCATGACCCTCACTCGAAAGTCTGTTCCCTCTTCCTGGAGATTCTACCCCCTTTTGTCTCCACCTACTCCCAGCAGCTGCCTCATCATTGGCTGAACGTCTGCATGCACAAATTATTCACGAAGAGCGGAACCGAACTACTGGGATCGGTCCAGGTGAAGATAAAAAAGTCACTGGATGCCACGAGGTCAGTAATTGTTTCAAAGTAAATGAAACAATTTTTTTTTAAATTCTAATTTGAAGGTTTGATTGGACAGCCACTCATTTTCTTGACAATAGCTTAATTAATTAATTATCTAATTAATGTTTGCTCTCGTTGACCTTTCAATAGATTTCATTGGTGAATCCGATAAACAATTAACTATTTACAATAAATGATTATGGCCGTTTGAAATAGTTCAAAGTTCAATTGTGCTGTAGGGAATGCTTCACGTACACCCATCATCTGGAGGTCATGTCCCTCTTGGTCAACAATCAGACACTAATGCACAACTCCAAAGTAGACTCTTAATATTATTGTTTATTACTAACGTTGTTGTTGTTGCTAAACCTAGTTATTCTTTAAACAAGAGTCGTGAAGGCTTCATGACTCATGTCAGGGAGTTCATGCTCTCAGTTGACCCTACTGACCTCTGCCCCTCCGATGAACTCAACGACCTCGTAACAGGACTCGTGAAGCTACTGGAGAAGTACCAGTCGAATGAGTTGAAGAAGGCATGCTTGTTGTTTAGTATCACCATTCATCATCATCATCATCATCATCATCACTACCACCACTACCATTCATTATCATCACCACCACCACCACCACCATCATCATCATTTTAATTTATGTTGGTAAATGTGATTTGCATGAAGGAAATTGCGCAAAATTGAAGTAAATCACTAAAAAAACCGACAACAGTCATTCAACTTCATTTCCTCCCCACAGAAACTGCAAAACAATCACGATATTTATTGTTACTACTAATAATAATTTATATATTTTTATTACTTTTAATCATCATTTTTTAAAGTTTTTATAATGACAGTCATAAGAGAAGAATTTCAACTGATTCAAACCGATTAATCTCTTTCAGCACATTCAAGCCATCCTTTTGAACCTGTTTGACCTCAGCCCTCCGACCTTCAGTGCAGTCATGCACTCCCAGCCCAGGAGCGTTCAGGTATGAAGTGAAGAATGGTAACATGGATGATGGTGATGATGATGACAGTGATACCCCTAGGACTTCATGACTCGGATCGCCAGACATCACGTCAACTCCCTGGCATCGGGAATGCAGGTGTCATCGCCATCTTCCTCCTCCTCGTCACTTTCCTTCTCCTCTTCGGTTCACAACTCCCAGTCACGTGACCACAGCAACAACAAGGTCCATCACCAACAACAACAACAGAATGACCATCATCTCGATTCAACCCAAAGCAGTACAAAGTGTGTACCTCATTGACCACCATGGTTATGATGATGAAGGTGTTAATGATGATCTATGAATCACTGATGATGATGATCTATGAATCACTGATGATGATGACGATCTTCAAACCAATGACCACAAACTCATGTTCCTCCAACAGCAGCAGTGACAGCGTCGGCCCATCTATGAGAAACATTTCATCTTCGTCTTCATCGTCCTCATCAACGCACCAAACCAGGCCGTTGTCGTTGACGACACCAGACACCCCCCGCAGTCCTCTGATGTTCTTTCCATCCAGAATACCCCAGAGGACCGAGCTGTCCCCTTACAGCAGCTTCGGGGCTTCCGGTCGGACGTCCCAAACGCTTTCTTCTTCTTCTTTTCAACTGACAGGAAATTCTTCGGACGTCTTCGTCAGCCCTCGGGTCACGAGGAGGGTTTCTCTGAACAGGGCACCTCTGTTCACTTCCTCGCAGCTCGACGCCTCGTCTCCCGATTCCGTTGCTCAACAAAGTTGCAAAAAATCCTTCGACGACGTCGCTCACAAAAATCACAACGGACCCCCTCCCGTCGATGCCACTCGGCACGTCGGCTCGGACAACTGCACGGACGAGGAATACCTGGCAGCAGAATTTGATGTTTTTGTCGAGCACTTCTCTGATGTCGACATTAGGCAAGGATTTCTTTTGGGTTTTTCACTCGTTCGAGTCAAGACTTTGAAAAACCCTAACCTTAAGTTAGCTCAGTTGTTATAAGACATTTAATCAGGAATAATATCAATAATTAATTTACATTAATACTTATTATTTAAGCATTTACAAATAATATCAAAGTTAATAACTTAAATACTGCTAATATTTCTGACCAATCTCGTATTTATTGTAATTTCCAACTGTTTAAAGCGACAAGATTGAGTGGAAAAAAGCACTCAAGCAACTGATCCAGCAGCTGCCCTCCAAACCTGACCTAATTAATGACCTTCACATGACCTCGTTGCTCTCAGTCCTTCTGTCCGCTCCAGAAGACATTGATGTTAGCACCATCGCCATGAATTTTTCTCTAAAAATATGGAATCAATTAATTAGATTTATAAAAATAAAAATTAAAATTTTTATAGATTTATAAAAATAAAAATTAAAATTTTTATAGTAATTATATTGATAAAATGCAACTTTTTTAACATATTCTGCTTTTAATCCATCATGGACGACGGCAGGAGTGCTCTCTGATAGTTGCCGAATGCCTGACAACTCTGCTCAGGACTCGCAGGATCGACCAATCGCTGCTCATCTTGAGGGACGTCCTGGATCGATCCAACCAATCGAACATCCTTCAGACCCTGAGGTGGATCAAGTTCCAACTGGAAGGGGTCCAAGTCTCAGATATCCGACCAATAGCAGGAGACCTCGTTGCCAGCGTCGCAAAGGTTGTTGCCTTTGATGGCTTGTTTATCTTAAGCATATTGAGAAACAGAAATGAATGCAATAAATATTTTTATATAATCATCACTGATACACACCTTCACCTCAGGCTTCAGATGACAGCAATAAATCAGTGAGGATGGTCAGCATAATGGTTTTAGTTCAGATTTACAAGTTGATAGGAGATGAGATATGGAGTCATCTCAATGATATCAACCAACACAAGGTATGATTAGTCATAATTTCTTTATATAACTTCCAAGTAATTTCTTCAATTTTTAAATATTTCCAGAAATCTCTCCTCCAAATGTATTTCAGGAAGCCTCGAAATTGAAAGACTTGCATCGGTTGAAAGTTAAACTTTCAATTTTGCATCCAAACCTGTCGTAAATTTCTCGATTGACATCAGAATTGTTTTCCTCTTTTCTTTTAATTTTCTTTTGCTTGACTTCGTGTTATTTGAGATTCCACGACCTTGTAAATTCCATTTACTGCATGATAACCTGTGATTTTGTGTTGAATATCGAATCCTACCTCAGCTGATTGATTTAAAAAACTGAGCAGATTTTATTTCTCTTATTGTTGCTGTAAATTTCATTGCTTGCATGCATGTCAGAAATATGATAACTTGTATACTCCTATATTACTATCCAAGCACACTTTCTAGACTCAGCTACTATGCATTCTAAATTTCCGGTTTTTTTTACACTTTCTTATTATTCGACCAACACTTTACAGCCTAAACAACGTATAGTAAACATAATCCAAGCCAAATCCCATTAGTACATTGCCGTGCAATATGACATGCAATATTAGAGACAGCCAACTTTAAAAATCATCATTCATATAGGAAGTTGAAACCTTTATTATGAAACCAAAATGTCCATTGACTTTAAAATAACAATGAGAATTGTTTGATTTGTTGTTATTATTCAGCCGTAGTCTTAATTGCTCTGAAAAACCTCCATCTTAGCAAATTGATTAGACCCACGGTAACTGCTAGGACAAAAACGGAAATGGCCAGGGCGATCCCGAAATGTTTGCCAACGTCGTAGTTGGAGAATACATCGATGCCTGTTAAATTTAATCATTTCGGTTTATTCCATCGAATATAATATATTTATTAGTTCACATTTATCAATCCTTTTCATGGAAGTTTGGATAATTAAAAGTGAAAAGCATTTGCAATCAAACTAATTTGTAAGAGGGATGCTCAATTAGGTTAACTATTTTAAGAAATTGTAATCCTGACAAAATTTATTTGCCGTGAAAGTCGTGAGAATTCGGTTCAAGCATAATTCATGGAAACAGACTTACTATCTTGGGCTCCTACAGCTCGAAGAATAAAACCCAGAAGAATCCAACTGATTTGATGCATTATCGTGTATCTTCACAACAAACTTTGTTTTGGAACAAGCTAATTGCACATCCAACTCCACAATTGAAAGCGTTTGCTCTGAGCTGTTTTCGACACAAACCTCATAATCGAGCTACAGGTAATCAAGCCCCATTGTCAGCCGGTTATAACAGGCGTTGTCGGCACCAAACCGATTATCTAGGCCTGACTCTAAAACAGCTAATCAGCTTCTGAATGACTTTGTATCCTCATAAAAGATTAATCAGAACCAAGTAAATATTCTTGATCTCACTGCAGATAGTCATAAAAACAACTTATAACAAATTCTCAGTTCAAATGGAGTTAGGAAAAGTGCAAACATTTTAAAAGGAGCATTTATAATAACAAATTTTGATGCCAAAAAAGTGAAAAAATGTTGAGAATGACTGTTTAATCCAATTATAAATCATTCTTGATTATAATAAATTGCAGATACTTTGGAATCATAACAATAAAATACATGAATTTCATCAGCTAAAAGTTATAGCAATCAAATCTAAATAGTTTCAAGTGATTGTCAAAACACAAAATTCAATTCCTCTAAAGGCAACAAAGGCACTAAAATGCATGCAGGAGTCAATCAAAAATTATTGGCACAGTAACAAAAATATCCAAGAAGTTGGAAAAAGTGAGGAACAAACGTGATTGCAAGTTTTTGAAAAACAAAGTCAAAGCTCGGTAACAATTTGAAGAATACTGAATGAAGAGACTTAATATAATTTGGAAGTCACAAAACCAATGCAAAACTTTCATTGCTTGAACAGCTTGAAGAGAGGTTCCCACGAGACACACATCTTTCGATTCCAGACCCAAAAACCGGACCAGAACCCGACGGAAAGCAGGGAGATATTCTTGATCGAGTGGAAGACAAAATTCGGGGGGACGGGGGCTTCGGACGAGTAGACTCCCGACGTCCCCTGAGGCAGCTCTCCTCGACACCAAGGGCAGATGCTGAAGAACCAGTGGGTCCTCCATTCGTGTCTCATCATCTGCTCATAAAATATGCAGACCAGGTAGATAATCGTGGACGTTGAGTAGAGAAGACCAAAAGTCCCAATCCTGATCATCAGCCTGCAACAACAGAAACAAAGTTGACGTCAGGTTCCTGAAAGTGGGTACTAGAAACTACGTCGTCAGACAACGGAAACGACTAACTTGTTCAGTTTTTCAGGACACACTCCCTCGTTCCTGACCGCCATCCTGACTTTGTTGAGCCCGACGAGGCTAGCAGACCAGCAGAAAATGCCGAGGACCGACAAGAAGACGAGAGGAACGAAGAGGAAGAGCTTGACCTGAATCGGTTCGACCAAAGTGCAAATCCCGACGATCGGGTCTCCTTCCAATCTCGAAAGCAACATGACAGAAAGGGTTTGAACTCCAGGCAGGATCCAAATGACGGCATGGAGGTACCTGGAAGTGTCGAGATAATCCACGTAAACAATAGAAAACATTGACGTGCATCTCAGGTGTCATTCAAATCAATCCTCATCAAACAAATAAATAAAGTCCTAAGGACTCAAACAACTAAAACCCTAAAACAACATAGCAAGTTAAAGCCAATGCTTCGTGCACAAGAACCGACCGGCATTTAAATCAAAGTCTTTACTTGGAATTCCTTGTGATGGCTTCCTGGCTCCACTTCAAGCAGGCAGACATCAACCAGGCCAGATTAAAACCTATCCACCACGTGTGACCTGTCAGTTGGAAGTAGTACAGGAAGGCAAACAGCATGGAACAGAATCCTTTGTGAGAACCCTGAACCGCCACCGACGATCGATAAGGCGGTTCGTCCTCGGGGAAAGCCTCGGTGCACGCGATTCTGCCGCCCGACGCAAACCCGACCACGTAAACCAGGCAGACGAAAGCATGGCAAATGGCTACGAAGACAAACGGCCTCTGGGGGTAAACGAAGCGTTTCTTGTCGACCAGAAATGTGGAGATGGTGACCAGCGAAGAAACAAGACAAAAGCAGGAAAATAGACCGACGAAGATTCTTGCCGAAGACTGCCTGCCCCCTAGGAACATGAAAGTGTCGTTGCAAGGTATGCCGCAATTCTCTACCAACAAGGAAGGCCCCAAAAAGATTTTGTAGTCGATTTCTTTTGAAGTTATCAGCTCACGAGGTAGATCCTGGCGGATGATTTGAACCTCATCCTTCTGGGTAGTCTCCTGCCCTTTCTCGATGCATGGCTGGATGTCCTTAAACTTGTTGCAATTCAGAATCTCGGGCCATGAAAACCCAAATCTCCTCATGAACTGCTCGCATCCATCTTTTGCAAGGAGACACAGTGACTTACAAGGAGGTAGAGGATGTTCTAAGCTGGTACAAACTGGGACATACACAGAACATAAAAACAACTTGATGGAACTACTGCACTTTGATATAATCAGCTGTGAAAATTGTTTCAAATCTGATTCTGCATCTTTCTGATTTCTATTTCCAATTAAATTGGGCATAATAGTTTGTGAATAGCCGACATCTTGGCATAGATCGACCTTAACATTCTCGCACTTATTGTGGGTTATCTCATCGTCCCTCGCAAACTTTATTCTGTCTTGACCATTTAAAGAGGCACTTTTAAAACAAAACAACAAAAACAAACAAAATAAATGCATTTTCACAGACATGATCACAGGCTAAAATTTCGGATGACTAAATGCCATGAACCCGGAAGATTCGGTAGAAGAATTTCGACAACCAGGCCTCGCT
Organism: Hirudinaria manillensis; assembly: GCA_034509925.1. NCBI lineage: Eukaryota > Metazoa > Annelida > Clitellata > Hirudinida > Hirudinidae > Hirudinaria > Hirudinaria manillensis. Next base: position 4,742,522 of record CM067535.1, on the reverse strand, counting down.
AAGAGTACGATCATTTGGATCGCCATAATAAATCCACAGCTATTCATATAAACAAGTTCACTTTTAGCTGCACTGCCCTCAATATTATTATATTATGCCATGTCGTGTCACCAAGACTACTTATAAACCGACAAAGCACCTAGCGAAATGTTTCCTTTTTATGAACCGAGCGTTACTGTACTTTTATCAACGAATTGTAAATCGTAACTGTTTTAAATCAAACAACACAAGATCGAGTAGTGAATAATTTGCATTTGTCTTCAGATCGCGAGAGACAAACATGTTTCAGTGAATATAAGTTCCTTGTTCGTCATCGTGTCCCATGGATAACAAGGTGAGGCCTACAGAAATTACGCCATCATAATTAAATTATGTTATTACGCCATTATGTTTTCATTCGTAATTTTGCTTGTTTAATTGTGTCAAGTAATTAAATTTTTATACCCAGATAAGAAATTTAATCGACTCAATTCGCAGCGGTGAAAAAAAGAAAATACTCCTCAAGGAGCTCGACGATAAAAAGTTCTTCAAATTGCTCGCCAGTCTCAAGTAAACAAAAAAATGTCATTGAAAAAAATTTTCCTCCATGATTTATTGATTTTATCGCAAACATTCCAGCGATGAAGAGAAATCTTCTATTGATGAATTATTATTAACGTGCATCGATGAAGGAGAGGAAGATATACTCAGAAATATTGCCATTCCTATCTTGGAGAAAAAGAGATTTATTGATTGGAAGGTTGGGCTTCCGCTGACATATCCCTTAACTAGTTTCGATTTCGACTAATAATTCAATAATATAAATTGCGTGAAGAATATTTTTTATGTAGAAAAAGTCCAATCTTATCTGCTCCATTTTTGACAAGATTCTCGATGGTTGTTCTAAAAATAGTGAAGTTCGTTACAGCGATTTTGTCGAGAAATTACTCGAAATGCTAAAGTGAGGGCTTTTAAATTTAAATTGAAGAATAATTTAAATGTTTGTAAAATAATGAGTGTCAATAAATAAAAGCATGATTTCAAGTTCGCAGCAGCTGACAAAGATACATGCAAGCAACATTTACAAGTTGATAAAACTTTCCTTTGACGGTAACTACGATCCTGAACGATACAATGTCCATCTTTTGGCATTGCAAGCTATCAAAGGTTTCCCTTTTGCGGTCAGTTTTTTAATAACTAATAAACTTGGTGAAAGTTACATTCATAAAAGTTCAAAATTATGTATCGCCGACAATGATTTGAATTAATTGCTTTAAATTATTTCCAACAACAACAGGAGGAAGGAGAAAAGTTGTCAGAGTTGATGAAACTCCTCCGCTCAACGATCGAAAAATTCTCGGACACTTCGGAAGACACAACGTTGGCAACGAACGTTTACCTGTTCTTCATGTTTGCCTTCTACTTGGACAAATCCAAGTGAGTGGGTGGTCACCTGGTTGCTATGGGAACGTTGTAATTAATTGATGATGATTATTTGCAACTTAAACTGTTATTGATAATGTTGCCTATAGATTCAGATGTTTAACTATCGATTCACTGCTCGAAATTTCCAGTGGAAAAACCCAAAAACGAGTCATCGATGACGTCACGAGGTTATTTGAATTCTGTGCCGAACAGGACTGGCAGTGCTCAGAGATTCCAAGCAAGAACAACCTCTCATTCAAAGTCCTTCAATCTATCATGGAGTATTATATTCAAAATGTAAACGCTAAATATTCATCCAAACCGCTTCGACATCATTAGCATAACCGTTCGTCAATGTCAATCATCCTAGATGGGCGTGACCCAAGTGGAGTTGATGAAACCGATGTACAAGAGGATCGTAAGCCTCAGAGACTGCGGTGAGGAAACAGCAGAGAAACTGGCGAAGCAACTTTTGTCCAACGTTGCCAACGAAGCCGATCTCGTTGCTGGGGACGCCGAACAACTCCTGGAGGCCTATCTCGACGGACAGATGGACAGCATCGAGCGTGAGCAGTGGTGTCGATGACGACGATGATGATGATTAATAGGTGGATGGGGGAAGAGGATGATGGTGAAAATGTTGACGATAATGACGGTGATTATGATGACGACAGTTAGGTAAATTGTTGCTGTCTCTGTTGTGTCCGTATGTGTTCACGTTTGTCCAATGCAGACAAGTTGAAGGACATGTACCTCAATCAGCCTGACATCTTCCGTCCGCTGATGGAAAGATTCAGCGACAAATTCATCAACTCCAGTGACAATTCTGCTTCCACTTTCATCATGTTCTTCACAGAAGTTGCCAAAAAAGAACCGGATGTTAGAAGAGATAAATATCGCTTATAAATAGTTTTTTGTTGATCGGATTATTATTATTTTAATAATAATATTACTTATTATTATTATTATTATTATTATTTAAATCACGGGGATTTTTTTTGGAAACTTGAAAAAATTTTGCTTAGTTTTTGAAATTATGACTTTAAGAATAAGGAATGTGAAAAATTTCTCCTTGAATGATTTTGTGATTTTATTTCAGATTTGTAATTCATATTTTATTATATTCGGATTTTATAGTTTTTTACAAAAATAATTTTATTTTCACATTGTATAATAAAAATATTTAAAAAACTATTAAAAAACTGAAACAACAGCCGTTGAAACCTCTTGAACTTTTGCAGACCCTTCCAGAACCATTGGTGCAACACGTGATCAAGTACCTGCCTCACCAGTGGTACTTTGGTGTCGCCCTGATGTTCTTTGACGCCCTCGCAACCACCAGACCCGATAGGGTCATCAAGTACGAGGCCGACATCATCAGAGCCACTCAGAGGAACGAAAATGCGGCCGCTCTGACTTCAAATTTGTTGCCGAAAATAGCCACGGACGAGGTTTGAGTTTCATCTGAAGAAATTATTATTGGTGCTAATAATAATAATATTATTATTAATTAATAATATTTAATTAATATAATTTATTAATAATATTTAATTAATATAATTTATTAATAATATTTAATTAATATAATTTATTAATAATATTTAATTAATATAATTTATTAATAATATTTAATTAATATAATTTATTAATAATATTTAATTAATATAATTTATTAATAATATTTAATTAATATAATTTATTATTAATATTTAATTAATATAATTTATTAATATAATTATTAATAAACAATTAAAATCTTGTTAAAAAATTCATTTCCCAAATTATATAATTTCAAACGTTATTTCTATTATATATATATATTTGCATACTTTTTCATTTCATGATGATGATGGTGATTATAATAATAATATTAATAACAATAATAACGAAAAGTAATAATAATCATTGAACAACTGATCGTATAAGGGAAGGCAAGTAAAGTACTTGAACTATTTGGCCGAAAAGTGCCGTTCCTCTCCCTCGAGTGCGATGATTCTCCCGTACGTGAACAGCATGAGGATCATCGGGTCGAATGCCCCCAAACTCCTCGCTGCCCACAAGAAACTCCTTGAGGAGCTAATGGAGGCCAACCCTACGTCAAAGGACATTTGCAGGGCGGCCATCAACGTCATCGAGGGAAAGAGGTTTGTTCGACTGATGGATGGATGGCATGGTGGATGGATAGAAAAATGGAAGGTCGAATGAATGGACCGGTGTGTGAATGAGTCAGACGAAAAGTGGACGATGATTTCTCAGCCTGGAAAAAGTTGCGGAGGATTTCAAAGATGCCAGGAAGGACATGGATGTGCTCCAGGTGAAGATGGAAATGATGGACACCAACGTGGATTCATTCAAGCATGACGTCAGCGATACGAGGAATGAACTTCACTCCATGCAGAACGAATTCAACGAAAATAAGGAGAAGGTCGATCAACTCGAAGTTTCCGTGGCCGAAACGAAAGCGAAAGTCGAAGAAATCGATCACAAGGTATGTTCCAATCATTCATTTTCGAAAATTATTTTTAAATATTTTAATTTAATTATTTATGTCTGGTTTAAAACATCTATAGCTATTATATTTATGGAGTTTCATAAATGAATTTAACTATAAGTCAATCCCATCTTTGAAGACGTTAAGCCACGCGCCTAGCTGGTCGAGAGAAGTCTCCATGCTCCTCAACCAATCAGGAGACAGGGATTGGCGTCTGCTCGCCCGTCGCCTTGGTTACAGTAACGATGACGTCATCAACTGGGCCACCCAGCCGGACCCCTGCATGTCTATGCTCGACGATTGGTTCGCCAGCCACAAGACCAGGGATGCTACCCACGGGGTGCTGAAAGTCCTCGATGACATGGAAAGAAAGGATGCGTATTCCATTGTGGAGGAGGCTGTTAAGGATGCCGGTCAGTGTTCGATTCTAGGCTCGGGAGAGAATATAATATGAGCAACAATAATCAAATATAAGGGGCGATGACGTAACATAATTGACAATTAAGATAGTGACTTTAACAAAGGATCTTGGACTGGTTTTTCCACAGAATACATGGTCGGTGATGACGACGACGACGAGGAATCAAAGGGTCCCACGCCCGTGGTCTTCCTCAGCTACCAATGGGCCCTCCAGCCAGAGGTCAAGCTATTGAGAAAGCACCTGACGATGTGCGGTTATCCCTGTTGGATGGACGTTGGACAGATGGGAGGAGGTGACAAACTCTACGCCAAGATAGATGGGGGCATGAGAGCTGCCAAGGTCGTGGTTTGTTGCGTCAGTGAAAGGTATGCCGAGTCTCCCAACTGTAATAGAGAGGTGAGACTTTTTTCAATTTGCCCGAAAAGATATGGCCTCTTTTGTTAATAATTTTTTTTAAAATTATTATTATTATTATTATTATTATTTATTAATTACTCAGTTTTATACTCGACTAATTTCCAATTTCATAGGTCAATTTGGCAGTTAACTTGGGCAAGCCAATGATTCCCCTGTTGATGGAAAAGATGGGGTGGCCTCCAAAAGGGGGCATGGGTCCGATATTTGGGGAGTACCTGTTCGTCAGGTTCTACAGGAGAGAAGGAGAGGGTAGTGAGGATGATGTGCTGTTTTGGCCCCCAATTATGTTCAATCAACTTATCATGCAGATCAGATATTCTGTTGCACCGCTCCAAGACCTCATTCCGGAAGGTTTAATGTTCAGCATTGTTTTCCTGGGTAATACCCGAAGGTTATTTTAGATTCAAGTTGATTCTACTTTTAGACTCACCTTACAAAAATTGGTGGAATCCTCCTGAGGAGGTCATAGTGATCAAGAAGAAAGACCCTTCAAAGATCAAAGACGTCTCGAGGGCGAGCACCAATCAGCATGCAGGGCCAGATTCAAATGAGGTTAATAATGGCGCTAATGGTAATTTTTTTTATTAATTGCGAAGTTTTTCTGTTTATTTCATTAAGTAATTTTGACTGGAAAGATGGCATTATAAAACAATTACGTGGGGAAACTTAGGAAGCGAAAAGTACAAATTTTTTCTAATCGTTCGCCAGAGTCCTCTGGTGTTCATATCTTACCAGTGGGACGTCCAGAAAGAGGTCAAGGAATTGTACAGGAAGCTGATGAATAGAGATTTGACTTGCTGGTTGGACATCAACATGATGGGTGGCGGTGACTCACTTTACGATAAGATCGACAAGGGAATCAGAGGCGCTCGAGTCGTTCTCAACTGCGTCACTAAAAAATACGCTCTCTCCAGTAATTGCAGGTTAACAAGTTAACAGTACCTGATAATTCAAACCTCCAATTAACCAGTCAACCAATTTAACTACCCAACCAATCAATCAATCATTCAATCAGTCAACCGTCCAATCGAATGTTCGCAAGCATTTCGTTGGTTTCTTGATTGTTCTCGAGTCATTGTTTGCTTTCTGGCTTTTAGTCACGTCATGTACTCCCTTCTAGACGTGAAGTGGCTCTGAGCGATGCCATAAAGAAGCCCTTGATACCCCTTCTCCTCGAAGAGGGGGCGTGGCCGCCCGAGGGACCAATGGGCATGGTCTTGACCCCCCTGCTCTACGTTGACTTCAGCAAATCAGGAAAAGCCACCAAGCAACCGTGGGATGACGAGAAGAAATTCAACGAACTCTTGGAACAAATCCAGCGTCACGTGTTGGTATTTCGCTGTAGAGTATTCATCTTCATTTAATTAAAATTAATAGAAAATATAAGATAATGTAACTAAATTTTAAAAATATTGAAATTAAATCGAATAGAAGAATTATTCGTTTACCAAATCCGCAGAAATCTAGAAAAGGCTGCAGGCGATTCTAAAGCAACTGACAAAGAAACTGACAAAGCAGCCAATAAGAATCCACCTCCCCCCAGTGGTTCAAAACCTGTGCCCCCGAAACCTTTGGCCAATCAAATTCCAAAGTCGAAGCAACCAATCAATAAGACGCAAACGTCTGCGCCATCTTTCCTGCCGAATAGGAAACCAACACCGTCGTCGTCGTCGTCATCGTCAAGTGTTGCTGCGAAGACAAGAAGCAAAGTGTTGAAATTGTTTAAGACTCAATCCTCGAAGTAAAGGAGATGGCGATGATGGTAATGATGACGATGACAGTGATAATAATGATGATGATGATTATGATGACGACGACGATGGTGATGACAATGATGATGATGATGATGATGAAGATTCAACTCCTGTTTGTCGATGCTATCCTTTATCGCCACTGCAAATGATGTTTATGAAAATCCCGCTTGCAAAAAAAAGATTGGAAATTTCGCTTCGAATTTTTCGACAAATTGCTGCAAATTATTCTTCCTGCAGTTATTATTGTTGGTGTTATTATTTATATTATTATTGTTATTATTATTATTATTATTATTATTATTTTATTGTAATTTTATTGTTATTGTTGTTATCGTGGCTATTGTGCCTGAATGCATTCCCACAAGAGTCAGGACCCCACTCAGTACGTTGCTTATAAATTCTTCTTAAAGGAGACTTAACGCGAAATTATTCGCGACTACAATCATCAACATCGTCGTCATCGTCGTCGTCATTCCACTCTCCCACAATCCTAATGTCCTCCTTTTTCATCCTCATCATCATCATCACCATCATCATCATCATCATCACCATCATCACTATCTCAAACGACATTGCCGGCCATAGTCTCTAACAACGTCGGCGTCATCGTCAACTTCATCGTCGTCGTCATCATCATCATCACCATCGTTGTCATCGTCGCCGCGAAGACCAGTAGCGCCATCTTGATGACGTCACAATGATTCTTACAACCTCTGGAGCCTGGGGCGTGCAATCAACAAATGCGGTCACGAGACTTGCTTTTATTGTTATTAGCCCCGATATTATTGTTATTACTATTATTATTTATTATTATTATTATTATTATTATTTTCATTATTATTATATTTTGCTGTTGTCGTTATATATTATCTTCGGGCAAAGTCGGGTAATATATCATGGAAAAGGCAATGCTGGGGAGGTAGCAGCTTATTGTTGGATCAAAATAATAATAATAATAATAATAACAATAATAATAATAATAATAATAATAATAATAATAATAATTCTTGTACAGTTATGATCAATTCATGGTTGCGAAATTCATTGTCATAAGCAAAATAGCGTTATTCGCAGTTCAATCAATAAACAAAATGATTCGTAATTACGATAAAAATATTAATAATAATATAATAATGGTAATAATAACTGTAGCGATGACAATTATTTAAAAATTATGACCGGCATCAACACGTGACTTACGCTGGCCATTCACGCATGCGCGGATCCAGCGTTACTTGTTCCTCCGTGAAATCATGGACCTCTTTTGACTGAGACCCTATCGCCGAGATGGTACGCTTAAAAGTTAATTTAGGATAATAAATGTTTGCTTAAAATTTAATTTAGGATAATAAATGTTTATTTAAAAGTTAAATTATGATAATAAGTTGTCGTTTAAAAGTTAACTTGGAGCGATAAACGTTTGTTTAAATAATAATTTGCATTTTATTGAGGCGCTTAAGTTTATAATTGGTTATAATATGCTGTTGATGTTCGCGGAATTTTTATCGAAACTTAATTTGTAATTTCATTAAATATCGAATTAGAGAATATAAAATGTTCAAAGTTTTTGGAATTATCTTCTGTCTGCTATCCTTCTCAGAATGCAAAGATATTGCAGTGGGTTAGTCCTTCAATTTCTGCTTTGGGTTGGCTGAGTGGTTGAGACACAGGTAAGCGAGGGGTGATGGTCACGGTGCCTTCATAGAAGGTGGAAGAAGGAGATGGTTGATGAACAACTAGAGGACGTCAATCAATCAATCAATCAATCAATCAACGGAAAATTCGATGAATTTATTCGTGCATTCAATTCACGCGTTCCAATCATAGGCAGATGTCCACAAAATCTTTCTACTCTGTGACGTCACTGGGAGTCAATAGCAGCCGAGCAGAGATTTGTGGCTCCCCAGTAACTCCTTAATTAAGACGAACTACCGTCTCCGGCATACCACCACCCGCACCTTTTGTTCCCCTTCTTCTTCTTCTTCTTTCTCCTCCTCTTCATTTTTTGAACTTTTACCATCTTTCTATCCTCGAGTAACGGACACCGCTCTCTAATTTCCATCGATCCTTCCCTTTAGACTGGATCACGTGAACGTGCACGACTAAGCGCTGCCACTTTTGTATTTTTTTTCGCTTCCAGCGATCAATTCCGACCATTAGCAGGCTTTTGTTCGACTAGAATGCCATCCATTACAAGGAGATCCTCTTCTTTGTCTGCTTCTTTATACGTTCGCTTCTCTGCCTGTCCTCGTCTGCCAGGGTTGTTCCCGGAAACCGTCGCCATAGCAGTCATCGTCGTCGTCGTCGTCATCATCATCATCATCATCATCATCACCACCGTCATAGTCGTCGTCCGCGTATTGAAGTGGACGATAATCCCACACCTCCTTTCCACTCGGTCACTTGTTTCATTTGCCCGTTTGTAAATGTCTTCGCTTCAAATTCACTCCGTCATAGTCATCATCATCATCATCATCATCATCGTCGTCATCATCGGTCTACGATGTCGAATCTTGGAATCTGTTGAGCGACTCGGGTTCTCTCCGACAGCAACCCCATTAAGCCAACAGTCACGCCGACCCAGGACCTCGGATCACGTGACCTGGATCACGTGATGGATGACCTTTCAGATCACGTGATGGATGACCTCTAGATAGCGCGGTATGTCTGTGAATCTGGAAGAGGCCCGGCTTGGAATTAATGACCGGTAATTTGTCACCCGGTTCGTAGCGCCACCTTGCGAATGTTTCCCGCATGTTTGCTTACGTAGCTGGTAAATGTACGAAAGTAACTGTACGAAAAGTAAAAAAAAAATGTGGGGATGGAATGGATTGAATGCATCTTGAATTGAAAGTAACGGAAGTAAAAATAATTACGGACTACTTGCTTACTTGCTAGGAGAATTAGAAAGTAAGGCGAGTAAGACGTAACTGAGAATTATTTATTTGTACCAAGTTGGACTCAAAAGGAAGGGAACTCGAATACTTGAAGTAAAAAGTAGGAGCGAGAATAAAATTTATCGAAAGTAAAGGTTCAAATTTCCATGCGGGAACTGAAAGTGGAGTTGCCTCGTCAGTTAAGACCGTTGCCCCTTGTGTTCGCTTCTATTTGTTGTTGTTGTTGTTTTTGTTTTTGTTTCGTATATTTCCACTTTCCAAGACCTCTTTTACATGGATCGATGGAAGGGACATACAAGTGAATGGAACAGGAGACTTTTGTGATTCAAGATGAAAAGGAAGAAAATCCATTCGTTCTTTAACCGTCCATCTTTCCCTGATTCCATCCATCCATCCATCCATCCATCCATCCATCCATCCATCCATCCATCCATCCATCCATCCATCCATCCATCCATCCATCCATCCATCCATCCATCCATCCATCCATCCATCCATCCATCCATCCATCCATCCATCCATCCATCCATCCATCCATCCATCCATCCATCCATCCATCCATCCATCCATCCATCCATCCATCCATCCATCCATCCATCCATCCATCCATCCATCCATCCCATCTATCTACCCACCCAATCGCCCATTCATCACCCCCTCTGAAACTTCCATTCAATGCGACCTTCCATTCATTTGCTTCGAAGAGTCCCTCAAACAAACCTAACCTAATAAGCCTCGGCAAATTAGGCGCCCATCTCCTGGGAAAGAGACCACGTGATGGCCAAGATGGCCGCAACATTTTATGTCTTTGTTTTTATTTTCTTTTTTTACTTTTTGTCTGATTTTTTCTCTTCCGGTTGCCAAGCAACAGGTCGGCATTCAGTGGAGTTGTTGTGCGTCGTTTGTAGGCAATGATTGAGCGAGGGAAGTTTCTATGTCTCTCCCATCCTCCTCCTCTTCCTCTTTCTCCTCCTCCTCCTCCTCCTCCTCATCATCATCATCATCACCACCGCGGCGTCGTCATCGTCTTCTTCCCCGTTTGTATTATTTTAATAATTATTATAAATATTTTCTTGTTGCTGGTAGGTTCTTAAATTGTCTCATTACAGTTCAAAGAGCAAAATCAGAAGTTCAATACGTTCTCTGACATTGAAGCATATCGAGGAATCTTTAAGTCTCCAAGATGAGCGATAAAATCAGAGAAGTAAACAAAGAACCAACAAAAATATGAAAAAAACCCCTAAAACATGAAAACATGAAAAGCAGGAACAATATGAAAAATATGCTTCCCATGCCGACCGTCCATGAATCGCCTTGGGTCAATAATTTCAAGGAGTTTATGCCAAGATTCAAATCGTGCTCATCGAGACGAAATTGTAAACCATAATTAATCAATAATAATAATTATTGTCATATTGTTGTTGTTAATATTATTTTAATTAACCTGATAAACATTGCAGGGCAAACATGTTTTAAATAATCATCGTCGTCGTCGTCATCACTACACACACACGTATCCAAACACACCCAGGCTCACATAGTTCCACAGTCACAGAATCTCCAACAGCACCACAGGGAGTGAGGTGTGCAGCGGCAGGAGTTGTTGCGCAATAAAACAGGTGCCCCTAATTGTCGTCTGGCGACATCTTTTCATGGACTTCCTTTAGGATGTTTTATTCGCCCTGCTACTCGCTCGTCAGCCTAATGAATATGCATAGGTGCTATTCTTCATGAATATTTATTAGCTGTTCTGTTCAGTTAGTCTGACAAAAAGGACGTGAGAGGGCGTGGTCGGTATTCAATTAGATGGACTGAGTGTAACTTGTCGTTTGAAGGATGAGGTTTTGGTGGATTCCACGAGATAATCCCTGACTTGATGCGACCAAATGACGGCGATGAAGGCGATGATGATGATCGAGTTCGTATTGATGATGATGATGATAATGATAATAAATAAATCTGGCTAAATCGTAGATAGATCCACTAGGGTTGGTACACCATGGTTTGGTGCCCCTATGGGTGCCTAGATAAGTGACGGGCAAAAGACAATTTACAGGCACAAGTTTTATCGGTTTGTCATGGACTCCCATGAGTCAGGAAATGAGTTAGGGTTTGGGATAGGGTTGTGGTTAGGTTTAGAATTAGGTTTAAGGTTAAAGTTAGGCTTAGGGCTACAGTCGCTTTAGGTTTAGAGTTAGGCTTAGGGTTAGAGCTGGTTTTAAATTAAGTTTATGGTTAGTGTTATTGTTTTAGGTCAACTTTGAGATAATTTCATGATTTCCTCCAAAAATTCAATTAATTCGTGACCTTGGGTTAGAATTAAATTGTGGTTATGATTAGATTAAGTTTATGGTTAAAGTTAATTTAAGTTTGGGGCTTGGGTTAGAGTTAGGTTAGATTTGAGGTTTGGTCGATTAAGTTTAGCGTTAGGATTACGGTTAGGATTTTAGTGGGTCAGGTGCTAGTGATTCCCGCCAGTGAGTTAGTTCTTTTGACTGTCAGTTATCCTAAATTCCCCTGAAAATTGGAACCTCCTGCGATTCTTGTTGTTGTTCGAAAGGGAGAAGTTGCTGGAACGTCAGCAGGAAGAGGAATGGGTTTCCATGCATGGATGAAAATTAAACAGTCGATGAGGTGGCTGATAAGTTGCTGATAAAATCAAGATGGATGATGTGCACTTTTCCTGTGCTTGCTCGTTTTTTGCTGCTCTGTGTTTGTTTGTTTGTTTGTTTGTTTGTTTGTTTGTTTGTTTGTTTGTTTGTTTGTTTGTTTGTTTGTTTGTTTGTTTGTTTGTTTGTTTGTTTGTTTGTTTGTTTGTTTGTTTGTTTGTTTGTTTGTTTGTTTGTTTGTTTGTTTGTTTGTTTGTTTGTTTGTTTGTTTGTTTGTTTGTTTGTTTGTTTGTTTGTTTGTTTGTTTGTTTGTTTGTTTGTTTGTTTGTTTGTTTGTTTGTTTGTTTGTTTGTTTGTTTGTTTGTTTGTTTGTTTGTTTGTTTGTTTGTTTACCTATCCGTCTGTGTTTATTTGCTTGTTTCCTATATCAAAATCCTTGAAGCGTGTTCATAAGCACATGAATGTGACGGATCGAATATGCAAATGAGGATGATGAATTATTATTAATATGCAAATGAGCGCAATAAATTATAAATTTAAATGAGCACGTGATGTTTTCAGAGGTTTGCGAGATGAAGACCTTCGATGCCATCTGTCAGGAAGCAGACGAAGTACTCATGATCAAGCAGGCACTTCTGGGCCGAATGAAGAAAGGTTTGTTGAATTCAGTACACGGTACGGAAAAGACTTATTCTCCTCAACATCTGTTCGCTCATTCTCGCCACTACCCATTCGTCTGTCAATCTTTTATGCTGCAATCCATTCACATATCCTACCAATAATCATTCAATCAACGACTCGTGCCATCTACATTAACGTCCATCTATCCATCCATCGACCCACTCACCCATTCGTCCATCTAACCCAACCCAGTCTACTTCCCCATCACGCGGATTTCCCCGGAAGGAAGTGGATGCCGACTCACGTCTCTGAGATTTTCAAGTGCGTCCTAATGAAGCACTCGTCTCGTCCGATTAATTTCATCCATGATTCTCGAAACCATTTCTGCCTCGCGGTCGCATTTTTTACTCCAACAATTCTGACGCGCAACGCCGACTCCTGCACGTCAGTCCTCATGGAATGATTACCCTCTCTTCAACAACAACAGCAACAACAACAACCTGTGGATCACCGTCTCTCCTGAGGGTCGATCCACCCATCTCCCCCCTCCCTCCTGTTTTTTTTTTGTCCAGAAGTTTTCAATTTTTTAAGTGATTGAATAAGGTTACAAAGAATGCAATATAACTCGCAGCATGATATACTGAGGGTATAAAATATATATATTATTATTATTGTCATATTTACAATACATATTTAATAGTATGTACTCGATATTCCAGGAAAATGCATGCTGGAGGATTTCGGATTTTTTAACTGCTCGTCGGACGTCAAAGCGGAAATGGACGCATTCTGTACCGGAAGGAAGGAATGTCACGTAAAAGTCGACGACACATCCTTCACGAGGGCTACTCCCTGCCATGCCGATTTAAAAAACCACCTCCAAGTTGTTTACTCGTGTACCAAAGGTCAGTGAAAAATTGGCAGAATGGATTTAATTAGAACTTTAAGAATTCGATTTTCTTCCTCTTTTCCAGTTCTCTTTCCGGACAGCCAGTGCTCAGTCATTGACTTCACTAGATCGTCGTCGTCATCATCTTCTTCTTTATCTCCTTCTACAGCGTTCCCTCCATCAGGATTCATTTCTAGCGTGATCGTCGAAAAGACGGGCTGTGGCCTCACGAATTCACCTTTGACGCTGAGGGCAGGCGAAGGTCAAAGAATCAATTTGACCCTGTACGACGTCACGTACGGCATGATGCTCATACGATCGTCCAAGGACCATCAGGCCGTCGACTCGACCCCCGGTAGGGCCCTCCTTGACGATCAAAAGACTTTGGGACTCCACTTTATGATCAGCGGTACTTGTAGGGTCTATGCCACCGTCAGGGAATCAGATACTCAGGTCTTGTTTTCGAATCTTTCGCCAGGGTAAAATTGCTTGATTTTAAAATATTCGCCAGGGTTGTTTTCATTTCCGAACTATTCACTAGGTTGATTTCTTGACTTTTACACTAAATGGTTTAATAATCTACAGCATGTTTACAAAACGAAGGTTAAATTGTTGTTTATTAAATGTATTTATTATTTATTTATTAATACATATTATTATTATTATTATTATTAATGTTAATACAATAACAAGAATGACTTTATAATTATAGTGCAACTGAATAAAGAGGTAATAATAAGATTTATAATAACTTCTGCGGACTGCTACCATTAACAGGATTTGTTGGGACGTGGTTCCTCAATTTGTGGCTCCCAGGGATCTGTGGTCAACGTTTTCACATCAACCAGTAACGTAATTGAAATCAGATTCATGGGGGCACAGAAGGTCAAAGACTCTAAACAACTATCATCATCATCATCATCATCTTCTCCCGTTGTTTCCATGGATGATATCTTGAAATCACCGCAGTTTCTGTTCCAATATTCGGGCTAGTAGTCTTCAAATAAAACCGACTCGTTAACAACAATTATCAATATTATTGTTATCATCATTATTATATTATTATTATTATTATTATTATTATTATTATTATTATTATTATTATTATTATTATTATTATTATTATTATTTTTATTATTATTATTATTATTATTATTATTATTATTATTATTATTATTATTATTATTATTATTATTATTATTATTATTATGATTATTATTATTATTATTATGATTATTATGATTATGATTATGATTATGATTATTATTATGATTATTATTATTATTATTATTATTATTATTATTATTATTATTATTATTATTATTATTATTATTATTATTATTATTATTATTATTATTATTATTATTATTATTATTATTATTATTATTATTATTATTATTACCATTATTACTGCCGTTCTTGTTGTTTCGTAGTAGCTCCTGTTTTAAACAATTCGAGACTTTGGTTGAAATTATTTGAAATACCGAATACCCTTAAGACATTGATGACTTTTAGAAATATTTTAGTGATCGGTTGCTCGGAGAGTGAACTTCCGAAAGAAACATGGAAAAGGAAAAGTGGAGACGGTCGTTCTGTCGTTCTTGGTTGTCCAGGAAGTGACGTCACGTGGGAAATGATTTGCAATCAAAATAACCAATGGGAAGGGCAAGTCAAAGAATGCTCGCAAAGTGATTTCAATAAACTTGGCATTATACAAACAAAAACAAAGTAATCCAAAATTGGCATACGATACAATCAACATTTGTTGACCTGCACTCAATTTTAAACTTAACGACTTTGCGGAACGACATGGAAGTAATATTTCTATTCATTTCAGATGGAATCCTTCCTTTGATCACGGGCATATCTAAGAGTGAGTGTTGGCCCAGATTATGCTAACAATAAGAATGAATTCATTAGACATACTTTTCCCTTAAAGATTATGCTAAAATCCTGTACCATTACGGTGGTACAACATAGTCAGCAGGTAATGATAATAATAATAATAATAGCAATCATAAAAGATGAAAGCAACATATGCACAATGTTACGATATCGATATTTCAAATCACGTCTGCCACTTCCAAATCAGTTTACACAAGTCTCGTTGTCGGATCCATTGCTGTTGTTGTCAGCTGTTGTGTCCTTGTCTTCGGAGTAGTCTGCATAAGGAGGTAATAATTTTATTGTTCAATTTAAACCGTTAGCGATGACATCTTATTCGTCGCTATAATCACTATATATCACTATAATCATCATCGCTTATCAGGAATTTGAAGCTGCGAAGCAACAGCAGGAGCATATGCGCAGACGAGCAGTATGGCCTGAGGTCATCGTGTCACGAAGGGGTCAAAGGCGAAGTGAAGATGCATTCGGCCGGAAGCTATATACCTGAAGAAATGTACCAGGACGGAAACGAATATGCCCGGATGAGGATGCAGCTGAGGGAGCAATTATCTAAATCTCACGGATCGAGAAACTTCCTGGTGAGGATTGCTGCCGATAATCCTGTTCCTACCGTGGTTCAAGAACCGACCGGTTATGACGAACAAAACGAGCATATTTACGAAAGTGCGGACACTTTGAAACTCCAGCTGGAGATGTGTTCCAACCAGTCCTCAATACCTGTCTTTCCTGGAGCTCAGGTTTCCATGCAAATGGCCAAACCTTTCCAAGAGCAAGTTACTTACGAATCGACCGCAAATAAATATCCAATCGCGAAACCAACGCCCCTCCCCAAGCCTCCATCGGAAATTATTCAAAAACAACCAATTTCTCATCACTTACAGACATTCGATGATACTAAACAGGGAAACTATTCTCTATAAACATTCAAAAACTCTGACAATTTATTTTTAACCTCTTTTGTGCAAAGCTCTTCGATGCGAAAAACTTGCTAATTTTCGAGCCAAATCTGTGAACTCTCCTCGGCTTTTAAGTAACTAATAATAAATAAATAAATAGAAAGTTTGCAGGGTATTTGAGTCATTATTTTAAAAAAATCAATTTTAATGGGGAAAAAGGGTTACGTAATCCGTCAGACAATCTAATGTAAAAATCTTAAAAACAACAAGTGCGGAGTAGCAAAGAACGCACCCTAGCTGCTACCCATGGATGAAGACGAAGAGGAGGACGTCGCTTCGAAATTTCTAAAGTGTTTCGTTCGCCCGTTTCGAGTGTCGGTGATGAGCCATTACTAGGCGCTGATAATTACACTTTTGCAGTGATCTGCATTAGTTAGGAAAATTTTTATTAGGCTTCTAACCTGGATGGTTCAGCAGAGTAGCAATGGACATAAATCGATAGCGTTCGGTGATCGTTTGGGATGTTATTTTCTCGCTGATTGAGTCATTTTGTGTCCGACTTGTGGTCGGAAATACTCGAAGAATGCCTATCAGGAGAGGACATGTTGCTCCTCAGAATACCTTCATTGATACAATCATCAGGAAGTTCGATGAGCAAAGTACGCTGTGTTTTCAATCATTTCTTTTTGAATAATATTATTTAATGTCGTTATTGTTATTATTTAGACCTATAAGGATAAGGTTAAAGTCATAAGATAAGTAGGTTAAGAGATTTCAATTTCAAAATACATTTTAAATATTGGGTACCTGGAATTGCCAATGAATGCTAATGAATGCTCTTAAGATCTCTGAAAACATTTCATAATCTTTACTTCCAACTAAAAATTCAGCTCAACCAAACTGCATGACAAAAATTTCAGATCGAAACTTCATAATCGCAAACGCCCAGATGCCTCAGAAGCCCATAATATTTTGCAACGATGGGTTTTGTGAGCTCACGGGGTACGGGAGAGCCGAGACCATGCAAAAGCCCGCCTATTGCGACTTCCTCCACGGCCCTCTGACCGCTCCTTATGCCATCAAGTTCATCCAAGAAGCCGTCGAGGGAACGGAAGAGAAGCAGATACAAATCACTTACTACAGGAAAAACGGTAAATCGTTCTTACGCTTTTATAGATTAAAAACGAAATTTTTACTCATGTTTGCAATGCTTTGATTTCTTAAGTACTCAAGAAGAGATGCTTTGTCGAGAGGTGATGTTTGCAGCGATCCGGTCGTGATTTCTTTGTTTGCCAATTTGCGCTTTCGTTCTCGTTCGCGATCCGATAACCCGGGAGGCCGGAGAATATAATCCGACCCTAATGATGCTTCCAGGAAGACGATACCGGCGATAACTTTGGGCGATACGGAATCCCGCTACTGCTAAACGACGTTGAAATCGAATCCAGTCCCAAATTATTCTCGGCCTCTCCGGATTTTGATTTCTGACTGCCACGCGACGATTGATAAGCCTACCGCAGCGACGACGGATTCGTTCGTCGCCGTGGTTACGGTCGGCCCTTATCAGAGCCGGCAGCCGACGAGGATCCAATTTGTGGATCCCCGTCGAGTGATTTATTGTCGGGAGCTTTCAAAACCGGAGCAGGGATTTCATAAGCGCTCAAGATGTGCTCTTCATGTCGTCGGGACCATCGCTACCATTGCCGAAGTCTTATGACCGTGTCAATGATTGTTATCATCATCATCTCTATCATCATTCATCATAAACTGTGTTGTATCACAATTTGCATTGTTACATTATTGATTCATCCATCATCATTAACCTCTTTACCATTGTTGCCTACCAATGTCATATCAAGCATGGTCTTGATCATTGTTATCACTTATCAGTCATCACTTCTGCATCACCATCATCATCATCATCATCATCTGTGCAGGTAGCAAGTTCCTGTGCAGTGTGCTGATAGCTCCGGTGAGGAACGAGATGAACGCAGTCCTTCTGCTCATCGTCAACTTTGAGAACATCACAGATGCCCCCCTCAAGTCTGAACCTGTCAAGGGCCTGTCCGGCACCTCCTCTGCTCACAGTTGGTACCTCGACGAGAGTCGATTGGTTTATTTACTACTTATGTCAATCAATTGAAGATGATTGATTGGTGGTCAATGTTTTGTAACTGGTCAATCGCAAACTCTCTCTTAAACTTCTCTCAATAGTTCTACAAATTTACATTTTAATTTATTTCTTTCTACAACTAAACTCTGGCATGCTTACCATCATCATTGTCATCATCATCATCACCATCATCACATGCTTCCATTTTGTTGTTTTTTTTTTCAGGACAGAAACTTCAGGGAACTAGATTCTCCTCTGCTTTCCTCAGACGCAAGCACCGCCCTTCCGTCCAGGGCGGTGCCTCCACCTCGGACTCGCCGACCCTGAACTTCAACAAATTCCTGCCCCGCGCCGTGCGAAGTCCGCCTTTTCGGAGGTCGTCGCGTGGGACCCTGCAGAACCACTCGGTCGACTCGGGGCAGAGGTTCGCGGCCCGGTCCCCCGCGGTTCCAGCACTTTCTGCCGAGGGCCATTCGAACGAGGGGGGAGACGAAGACATGGACGACGAGGACTTGGATCCCTATGCAGACGGAGGAAGGTTTTCCAAGAGGCAACAGTCGCTGCTTCGACTTCCTGTCGGAAACATCGTCAGTCAGAGGAGGCTTTCCATCTGCACACCAGGTAACAGTAACTGTGGACTATTTTAACTTTGTTCTTCGACGCCTGAGTTTTTTGGCCACAACGGTGCACATGTTGTTGCCACTTCCATCGTTTGTCCTCTGTTTATCCGTCAACATTCAGCTTCCTTTGAAATTTGTGGGCAGAAACATGTCGACGAGGGATTGGCCCCTGAATGTTGCTGAAAAGATGCAACTTTTGCTCTGACGGAACAAATCGGATGCCCGACGAGATTGCATCCTGCATTTGGGTGGCACGGAGATGGTTTAATCTATAGAAACCTCAGCCCTTTGCTTTTATGCTGCTCTTATTTTTTCAAAATCTCACGACATAAATCGCATGCGAAATCATGTCAATGGTTTTAGAATTTGTTTTTGTTTTCAATCCGCCCGCGTTCTTTGCCGATCGTCGACCGAGAAGAGTCGTTGAAAACTATTCATCAAATCGATGAGTCATCGTTATAAACAATTCAGCACCTTTGAAATATGCACGTACCTCCACGAGGTCGTCGTCGTCCTCGTGGTCGGTTTATTAAAAATTGCAACGTCAGACTCGATAATCTTCACCAACAAGAGAGCGACGTTCATATTGCCGTCGGACGTCACGGTTTCGTGCGATCGATCGACTCGAAAATAAACACGGCCCGTCGCAAATTGCACGTCGCTCACTTAGAACTACAAAAGACGGCGTCGTCCGGACGTCGTCGACGACGCGAGATCGATTCGTGCTTTTTGACCCGCAGGTTCCAAGTTGACCCCCCCTGCCACCCCGCTGCACCACGGCTCCTCGACTTTTGCAGCTTCTTCGGAGTTCCTGGACGACTCCGATAGAATGGCACCCTTCGGGGGAGAGCGGCCTGCCGAGAGATTGTCCGCCTGCGCCTCTCAGCTCGAGGACGAGATGAAGACGCTGAGGGACAGACCGGCCCTGGAAATCCTGACCTCGGACAAGCACGGGGGACTGTTGCCGGTTCAATCCGTGAAGCACAACGTCTCACAGAAGATGGCTCAGGTCTGAAGTTCTCTTTGCTAGGCAACCTTACCGCTTGATCTTCCTTTCGGGCCGGCCATGGTCCGACCGATCTACCCCTCTGTTTTTGTCAAAAAGAATCAAAACCTTCTTTTTCTATCCCTCCGGTGACAAAATTAAAGAGGCATTTGGGATTTTGTCGAATAGAGGAGTCCAACATTTGGGTCGCTCGATGGCATTTTGAGCGTTCCAATTTTTTTCATTCGTTTCAAAACACTCGACGGACGAGACCTCCGGCCTGTCGCATCCGAGCGAATCCTCGTTTTTTTGCTTCTCTCTCGCCTCGTATCGATTTGCAAGGCGCGAGTAGTTCTCACCTGTTCCATTTATTTTTCTCTTCCCTCGTCGAAGTTGCGGCAAACGATCTCGTCGCTCGCACCTGTGTCGCTCGACCGACGATGCGTGGCGAAGATATACGTTCTCCGAAGGCTCGTCTCACAAGATTTCTCAGAGGACCATCCTGAGATTGAATTTCTCGTTTATCATCAGGTCCTCTCCTTGGGCGACGAAGTTCAACCGCCAGACAGGAAGCTGCAAAACAGGCCCAAAGTCAGCAAGTTAACGGTACTGCACTACTCGCCTTTCAAGGCCGCCTGGGACTGGCTCATTCTGGTCCTGGTCATCTACACGGCCGTGTGCACCCCGTACGTGGCCGCCTTCCTTCTCGACAAGGAAGTCAAGGAGTTGGCCCAGAAGCAGCAGGGGCCCGACGTCCTGGCCATCGCCGACGCTGCCGTCGACGTGATGTTCGTGGTCGACATCGTCATCAACTTCAGGACGACTTTCGTCGACGACCAGGGCGAGGTGGTCGGAAGGACCGGTGCCATGGCCCTTCACTACCTCAAGGGTTGGTTCCTGGTGGACATGGTGGCAGCCATACCTTTTGATCTGCTACTGTACGGATCAAACAACGAGGACGTTAGCCTTTTGTTGCATTTTGTTGTTGCGACGATTTAATAAATAGTTTGTTGATGTCAATCATATGTTTAACTTTTTGCATATTTTGCTGTTATACTATCGAGGGTTGTTACTTCTATCGTTCGATCCCGCTCCTCACAGACGACGACTCTGATTGGCTTGCTGAAGACGGCTCGCCTCCTCAGATTGGTCAGGGTGGCCAGGAAGCTCGATCGATACAGCGAATACGGAGCTGCGGTTTTGCTGTTGCTCATGGCAACCTTTGCCCTCATAGCCCATTGGCTGGCCTGCATGTGGTATGCCATCGGAAAGGCGGAACGTCCGATAGAGGACACCGGAGTTCCCAGGATCGGCTGGTTGGACGATTTGGCCGATCAGACCAGGTAGACCCGTCGGGAATTCGCGGCGCTCGTGTTTAGCGACGACGCTCGGATCGCGACATCGATTTTTTTGTTTTCATTGCATCGGTCGGCAAATGAATTATGCATGGGTTTATTTGGCAGGAGACTTTGTGAAGACGGCGGCCGGTAATAGTTGCCGTTAGCGAATGGCATCGTTGGCATCCTCTTTGCCACGTTACTATGTTTGCGTTCGTCGAATTCTATTTCCTACGCACGAGCACGATCGTTGATGATTAATTCGTTCTCCTATCTTTCAGTCCTGCATCTTATTACTGCTAAAATTTTCAGCCCCTCATCCTCTTTTTCAGATGTTGTCTGTTTTTGTTTTTCCACTTAATCATGGTGTTTGTTTTTTACCATCATATCCAGTCAGCCATACTACAATGGCACCATGGGAGGTCCGAGCATCAGGTCCAAGTACATCACCGCCCTCTACTTCACCTTCAGCAGCCTCACCAGCGTCGGCTTCGGGAATGTCTCCCCGAACACGAACTCCGAGAAGGTGTTTTCCATCTGCGTCATGCTCATCGGATGTTAGGCTCTCGGTTCTGCTTCGGTCTTTCTTTATTTAGATGACCTTATGTTTATCTTACGCATTCGTATTTGAAATCGATCGGGCTTTTGTCTTGATGGACTGTCGACAAGTTAGACTCGAAAGAAGTTTTTCGATGAATTTTAGCAAGTAACCATGTCTTCTCCTCCTTGCAGCCCTGATGTACGCCAGCATCTTCGGCAACGTCAGCGCCATCATACAAAGGCTGTACAGCGGCACGGCCCGCTACCACACGCAGATGCAAAAGGTCAAGGAATTCATCCGTTTCCATCAGATTCCAAATCCGCTGAGGCAGAGACTGGAGGAGTACTTCCAGCACGCCTGGTCCTACACTAACGGCATCGACATGAACGTGGTGAGCAAAATACGATGAGAGTCGTTCCATTGCAACACAGCAGTCATCCTCCATCCAACATCTACCCCTGGCTATTCCCACTCCCTAGTTTAGTTTAACTTTTTTCCATGCAACTTCAGGTGCTGAAAGGCTTTCCCGAATGTCTCCAGGCTGACATTTGCATCCACCTGAATCACAACCTTCTGGAAAACTGCCCCGCCTTCAAGGGTCGGTCGGTGCATTTTACGACGACGTAGCCGTCGTTCTCATTGGTCTCGTTTACGTTGCTTCGATTAGGAGCGAGTCCGGGATGTCTGAGGGCCCTGTCTCTGAAGTTCAAGACGACCCACGTACCACCGGGGGACACTTTGGTTCACAGGGGGGACATGTTGGATGCCATTTACTTTATATCCAGAGGATCCATTGAGATTTCGAAAAACGAAGCCATAGTCGCCATCTTAGGTGAAACTTTAGCGTAATTTAGCAATGCCCGATGTTCTATTCTGCGGTGCAACATTATAATATAATATATTCAGTTATATATATATTAATAAGTTACTACTATTTTTCCAAACTTGTTATTTATATAGATGTATATGTTCTATACTATTATATTTCATTGTCTGTTATATACTATACCATTATATTATATTGTCTATTACACACTATACTATCATATTACATTATTATGTACTATACTGTATTATATACTATACTATAATATTATATTACATTGTCTTTCCAAAACCCCAGGCAAAGACGATGTCTTTGGTGAGAACGTCTGCCAGCACGAGACAATGGGGAAGTCGAGCTGCAACGTGAGGGCATTGACCTACTGTGACCTTCACAAGGTCACCAGGGATGACCTCCTCGACGTACTCCAGATGTACCCGGAGTTTGCCAGGCAGTTCGTTCTCAACCTCCAAATAACCTATGACCTCAGAGATGTAGGCCTCAGCTCTCACTGTTGATGATGATGATGATGATGATAATCAAATTCTCAATCGACCCCATTAATTTTTATCATTCTGAGCAGAAAGAGTTGAGCAACCTGAGGGCAAAAGATCCAGAAATAGTAGCCAATCAAATTCCATTCCTTGAAAACAGGGTCACGAGGTCTTCCATCATTGAGAGGAGCATCAGTCACGGTAGCTGCTGCAACATGCACATTCAATTTGCATAATGAAATGTTGCATATTAAACTTGCTTAATAAATTTTGCATTCCATTCTTATGTCAATTAATCCGTTCGTTCGCTCGTTCCTCTCCAGCTGTCGACATGTCGGCCGTCGTAGGAGCAAAGGTCGTCGACCGCGACGAGTCCATGGCGACGACCTTGACGACCACGACCACTCAGAGGTCGTCGTCGGAAACGGACGCCAAGAAGCTGTGGTTTAAAAGGGTCTGTAATTGTTTGCAGTAATTGGACTTGAGATGTTTGGGTTGACCTTGTGAGTGTATCGTATTGCAGTGTTTTTTTTACAAAGCATACGATGCAACCAAGTCTTGTTTCTGATGCATTACCCATTTGCTTCCTCTTTCAGCAGGCTGCCGTTCATTCATCCACCGAACCATCCCTGCTTCGTACGACCGGACGGATCCAGGGAGATGCTGTTCACGGCGAATTTGCCGGGCACGTCGGGGAAGACGACGAGGAGGAGGAGGATGACGACGATGACGACGGACATGATGAGCTGGAAAGGAGACTCGATCAGATATCCTCGTAGGTCCTTTGAATGCCTGGTTTGCTAAGGTCATCTGGTTTTATCTGTTGTTGTCATTGTTACTGCTTCTATCAGCATTTTGTTGTTTTGTTGTCAAATCCCAACCATACATCTGTTGTTGTTATGATATCGATACTTAGGCACATAGCTGTTCTGGAAGGCAAGATGAGAAGAGACATAGTAATGATCCTGAACATCATCAAGCAGAAACAGGACCTCTTCAAGCAATCGCCGCCCCTACCCAAGCCTCCCCAGTTCATTGACCTCTGACCCTCAGTTATTTATAGATATCTGGTATTTCCGGCCATTTTATACTGCTTTCGTTTTTGTTTTCGGTTGTTTTGTTTTTTTTTTTTTTGCATCGTCGTCTGCCTCCCGGCGTCCTTCGTCGAACGGTCGTCGTAGGTTCTCTGCAAACATATCAGCGGGGACGGGATGCACCCACTGCCCCTCGTACGTTCGATGCTCCGCTCTGCGATTCCCTTTCTCTCTTCGATCTCTCGGTTGACGGCCCTTCCTCCTCCTCCTCCTCATCCTCCTCCCCGAAGGCATCTCTTCTAGTCAGCTTCTTTCACAGGCTTCGGTAGGCGTCGGCGACTCTTTCCGAGTCGCCGGAGTTTTTTTTTTCCGATCGGTCGGCATTTCCTATCTTCGTATCTTCGTGCCTGCTGACGAAAAGACCTCGTGAGATTCCGCAGTAGTTCGAGTATGCAAAGTTTTAAATTATTTCTTTCTCACGACTGAGTATTTTTATGGATTCACCTTTTTTAACGAGCACGCATCCTTGTTGGCATTTTTTGAAAAAGTCTATTTCGTGTTTTCTTTTGACTTTTTTTCCTCCTTTCCTTCCTTCCTTCTTTTCTTTCTTTCTTCCTCCTCCTCCTCCTCGTCGTCGTCGTCGTGGTAGTCGTCGCGACTGAAGCGTCATTCCTCCCCTACCCACGGCGAGCGACATTACATTCCGGCTCTCGTTGGCAAGTGCGCTCGGAAAGTGCAAAAGTCCCTCGACCTGCGTTTCGTGTTTTTCTTTTTTTGAGTGCAGTTTTGAGTTCTGAAATTCGATTGCATTCGTTGCTACCTTTTCATTTTGTTTTCCTTCCTCCTTTCTGTCTCTGCCAGTTCCGTAGAACTTTCAGGAAGGTTTTGTTCGACACGAGTTGGATCATGATTATGATGATGATGATGATGACATTTTTATTTTGTCAATCTTTTTTTTTTCTTACAAAGAAACTTTGATCTTTGGCTGTTTGTTGATATTGTTGGCTCATCAGTACATGCCTTATGGGTTGTTTCCTTCACCTTTTTTCATTTTATGCGTAAACTTTCTTGGCACCACAGAAAACCTTCTTTGATTGTTGCACCGCGTTCCGTTCGAAGTGCGACCGGGCCGCTCTCTTGCAAGCTTCAACTTCGTCAACTTCACCGTTATTAGCTTGTCCTTGATCTCGTCGCATCTTTCGGTCCTCGATTCGGCGGCTGAAGACGAATTTTTTTCTTAAGTCTGCTTTCATCACACGACACATTAAAGAGTTCATCGAAGGTCTTTGTTTATTCTAGCACGCAGGTCTGTTGGGGGAAGGGGAGCAATTAGTCTCGTGAACGAAAACATCAGGAAGTTAGATAAACTGTCTCTGGTAATGGCATTGTTGTTATTGCTTATGAGGAAGGGGAGCTCTTGCTGTAACCTTTGGACACGCTCGCCAGAGGGGGTGTGTACGAATTCAAATATCTTTGCTTGCGAGCACGAGTCACACGCAAAGTGCTAATGTAAGTGATTGCAGTGGCTTTTAAAGCTTTACAACTCGAAAGAATTGCATAATAGAATTTAATATTCTGAATAAATTAAGAAAAGCTAACACAAACCACCAGATCTCGCCCGACTGTGGCGAAAGGCGTCTATTCAATTCAGTGAATCACCATTACAAAGGCGGTGCTCCTAAAATGTTTGTTTACATTTCTTGCTCGACATTCGGACTGTAGAGTGTCTCGAATGGAGGCAGTACCAGCTGTACACCTGGATTACATAGAGGGATGAGCAGAGCCTGTTTGTTTACATTCCATTTGACTGATGGATTCGTTCGGGGTTCGTCTTATGTTATGTCATCGCAAACGTTTTGATCACTTGATTGGCCCTTGAACCGTGCGGGAGATAGCTAACCCACCGGGAGAAGATGAGCCGGTTATGTTATGTCAGTTATGTTTTCACGTGTCTTTCAGAGCCAAGATGTTGATTTTTCGAAAGACGAGGTTGTAGAAGGGGCCGTGTATCGTGTTAATTTGAAAAAAATAAGATATGATACGTCATTCAAGCAGGTGAGCCATTTTAGTCGAAATTTTCCATGCTTATTGGCCTATGTGCTTGTCAGTTTAAAAAGTAGTAGTGATGACAAACTTGTTGCACCAAAAGTCAGAACATCTTGGTGAATCAAAAGCAAGACTCCGTTGGAAGTTGGAGGAGAGGAAAACTGTCAAAATGGGAACACTTCCCAAGCTGGTTGAAGCTCTGTGTCTACCTTCAGGCGAACTCGACACTATTTACCTCGACGTGCTTCTTACAACTTACCAATCATTTACATCGAGCACCCTTCTTCTCAACACAATCATTCAATGGTTTGTTGGCCTTCTTAATTCTTATATTGTTGTTTGGGCTTCTTTATTTGACTGACTTGATTGCAATGTAATGGTTGAAATGTAGTTTATTAGAACATAGCTGGCCATCTTGATTGGTATTTCTGATAATGTTGTCGAGGTAGTGACTTAAATTTTCAACTACCAGGTTCGAGAGGATATCTGAGGATGGCATGAGTTCCCAGAAAGAAAACTGCAAGAGGTTTGTCGAGATATTTATAAGAAAAATCCCAACTTATTTATTTTATTTATGTTTTGCTATTCTGGAAAGAAATTATTTGGAATATTTGCAATGAATGTTGACATCATAACCATTCCACCGATCAGGAGTATAAAGCATGCCCTCTTGACTTGGGTCGAGAGCTTCGAAATCGACTTCTACGACCCCCCTTCATTTCCTGCACTCATTAACCTTCACTCCTTCGTCTTCACTCACTTCCCATCCACTGACCTCAGTGAAAAGATCGAAGAAAAGTTGAACCAGTTCGTAAAATCCGACAGAAACCTCGAGTCCAATTTAGGTTTGCTTTTGGTTTTCTTTAGCCCGAGGACTTTTAACTGTTAAGTCCTTTTAAATGAACCCTTAGTGCTTTTTTTTTATTATAGTTATTTTATTATTATTTCACATCCTCAATTGACTCATTACCCAGAGGTGAACCTTGGCTCTGAATCCATTTTGGACGTGATTGACACCATCAGTTCCTCAAACCAACCGGTCCTGATTCCTCCCCTCGACATCTTCATCATTCCCTCGTCATACTTTGCAGAGCAGCTCACCTTCATAGATGCAGTGAGTTTGAAAGCAATCGATCGATTTCGAAATCTCTTCCTCTGACGTTGTTTCTCTTTTTTTTGCCAGAAACTCTTCTGCGACGTCCTACCTCGTCACTGCCTGGGGTCCGTCTGGTCCCGACGCAACGACAAGAAGCTGCCGTCGTCCTCGCGTCCCCACTCGGTCCTCTTGACCGTCGAGCAGTTCAACGCCGTGTCTTTCCGAGTCATCTCCACCGTTCTCAAGTGGCCCTATGCCAGCCTCTCCTGTAGGGTGGCTCTGGTGGAGAAGTGGATCACTATCGCCCAGGTGCACCTCACTGATCGCAGTCATCACCATCATCGTCATAGCTGTCTTTACTGTTCATTTACTATTGGTATCGGTTCTCGTCCTTCAACCTTGGCCTATAAAAATGTTTTGTTTGCTTTTTTTTTAATGAAAATCAGGAGTGCAGACGACTCAA
The DNA here is from genome assembly GCA_034509925.1 of Hirudinaria manillensis. Classification (NCBI taxonomy): domain Eukaryota; kingdom Metazoa; phylum Annelida; class Clitellata; order Hirudinida; family Hirudinidae; genus Hirudinaria; species Hirudinaria manillensis. The sequence goes on along the minus strand of CM067535.1, from coordinate 4,714,663 downwards.
AAACTTCTCAAGTTTGAAGGCCATACTTGCCGGGCTGCAATCAAACTCTATCTTCAGGCTCAAGAAAGTCTGGAATGCCCTCTCTAAGTGAGGAGAGACGACAATGATGATGATGATGATAATGACAACAATGGCTATGACATCTGTTACGATTAGTTACAACATTTGATTACAATTTCAGAGAGAAGGCTGACATGTTCAAGGAGTTAGCAGCAATATTTTCCGAAGATAACAACCAAGCACTTTGGAGGGAAATTCTCAACAAGGTATTTATTAGTGATTGTGATGATGATGATGATGATGAAAACACTGGTGATGGTAATGGCATTGGATGCTTCTGATTCTCTGTGCACACACTAGTAATCAAAACCACATAAAAACTTGCTATCACTTCTGCTCTTACTTGCCACTCCCACAAGTTGAATTAGGTCTAATAGTATTAGTACAATGTTATTATTATTATTATTATTATTATTATTATTATTATTATTATTATTATTATCATCACCATTATTTTTTCAACGATTAGGAGGGCACAGCAAAGAATGCAGAGATGGAAACAAACAGCATCACCTCCAGGACTGCAAACAACAACAATCGACAAACAACTAGCAACAGGTTTTCGCTGTTCGGAAACAACAAGAGCAAGTTCAGCACCACAGAAATAACTGCAGTTTGTGTTGCATTTTTTCTAATATCTAATATATTTCTAAATATAAATATTAAATTTAATATTAAATATAAATTTCTAATATCGTTCTAAGGCACATATTTTTGTCTTTTTTTATTTAAAAAATTTACAAAGCCAATCTTATAAACTTTTAATAAACTACAATCTGATAAACTAATTAATAGCAATTTAAACATAAAAAAAAATTGAGCATTCAATTTTCATCATTGAAAACTTTAAATCAGTAAAATCTGTCGACCTTTAGACCACCAGGACCGCCCCCTCCGTCCAGGGCACGGTGCCCTACCTGGGGACCTTCCTCACCGACCTCACCATGCTGGACACGGCCTTCCCGGACGCCGACCCCGAAACTTCGATGATAAACTTCGAGAAGAAGAGGCGAGAGTTCGAGGTACTCGCTCAGATAAGAATCCTGCAATCGACCTGCAACTTCTACAAGATCACCCCCGATCCATCCTTTCTCGATTGGTTCTACGGGATCAGAACCTACGACGAAAACGAAAGGTAATTTGGCAGACGATGATGATGGTATCGAGTGCTTTTGATTGCTTGCTAAATTAAATCTGTGAACAACTTTTCGAGCAGCCATGAACTCTCGCTGGAGATCGAACCGAGTCTCGACACCATCACGAAGGAGAAGGTCAAAGGTCACAAGAAGAACGTGAGGTCTGTCGTTTAGGAATTCCATGGCATCTTAAGACTTCAATTTGACTCCATTTACTGGCACGACGATTGGTCACATGTCGTTAGAATAATGAGGCAATCGACGTCCTCAGTATTTTCATTTAAGCTTGATTCGTGTATTTTTTAACCATAGCCATTATTATCGGCCATCATTATCACATCGCCAGGCCTATGATGTATCTTGTGTCTGCTATACGCAATTAATCTGCCAATATTAACTTTTATTAACAATAATTTTTCTTCTGCTTTATACAGTCTCGGATACTTCACAGTCAAGAAGCACAACTTATTCCTCGACGGGATCGACGGCAACGACGCCTGCTTCGACGCGACGTCGGACGACAGGAGGAGTGCTCAGAGTCTCAAGGAGATACCAGCCCTGTCCAAAATACTTTCATCTCAGGTGATGATGGATGATGATGATGAAGATGACGACGAACAGGTAGAAGACAGGTGGTCAGGATGACGACGACGATTATGAGGAGGATATGATTTGACAATATTTGCATTAATGCTTACGAGCAGTTTATCGATTACAAAGCATCTGCACAGCCTTTGTAAATATGTTAAGCATGCAAAAGATTGGCCAAATACAAATACACAGGCTCCTTTTATGCTTCCCATTGGACAGTTTTTATTCACCTTTCTGTTTACTTTATGATAAGGTCGACACGCTGAGTTTCATATCTACTCGAACCACGATGAGCGACCTCACGCATCGGAGGTCCACCTCGAACCTGTTCGGCTGCTCTGGTCAGATACAGGCCAAAGTGGAACTGGTCTGTGACCAATCGCACTCCACCAACTTCTATAAGTCCATTATGGTTGGTCGTTGCCTCTCGAGACCTATATTTGAGTATGGCTTCATTGGTTGAATTTAATTCTCCAGGTGACCAATCAGGATCATGTGTCAAACGTGATGAAGAAGATATTCAAGAAATTTGACGTCGATGCCAATCCAGACGATTTCTACCTCTGCCAGCGACTTGAAAATAGCAGAGGTGATGATTGCTATGATGAAGGTGGTGGTAGTAGTAGTAGTAGTAGTCGTGGTGACAAAAATGAAGGTGGTTGCTTTGGTTCCATAATTAGTCATCAAAGTTGTTTGAAATACTTAATTCTGGAATTTTTAACAGAAATCGAACTCCCTGACAGGGGAAACCTCTTCTATGCCATAAAGACCTCGAACGAGGTGAGGCTCATAGCCAGGATGAAACGTGAAGGTCATTCCAAAAATAAATCAAAATCTCGAGGAGTCTCCGCCCTGCCGGGAGTCAGGAGCAAGCAGGACCCCAATGGCGGAAGACTGACACGAATCTTCAATTCCATGGTCTCTCTCGTTCCCTCCTGATCGCGTTCGTCGGGTCGCGACCGTGCCTTAATCGCGATTGGCTGGACGGATGGTCGGCGGGGCTCGTGCCCTTCAAGTATTATCGCCCATTCCTCGTTGCAACTTTGCATGAGTTCCACTTTACGTCGTCGTATACTCTGTTGTTTGAATCCTAACATCCGACCATCAATTCATTCCCTGTTAAAATTTTAATTATTATCATCATCGTCATTGACATTTCGTCTCTTTAGCTTCTATGACTGAGATATCACACGATCTCTCGAGGAGCCATTTTTGTTAAATTTTTTTAAATTTTATTTTTGAATCCACTTGTGATTGGCTGTGATAGATTGATAAATCTTTACATGTGGCTAAAAGTATAAGCATTCCATATTTTTGTGGTTGCTCTTTATGCTACCCTCTGCATGGACCAATTTGGTTCTGCATTTGCCTTGTTTTTGATGAACAAAATACGATGGAAAAAACTGCAAGTTAAAAGTTTGTTTATTTTCATCTTTAACTCGGAGATCCATTCTCCCGCGGATTGGTCCCGAAGGAGCAATCAAAGCTATTTCGGCGGAATACTAACTAACTCTTGCCTTGCTTTTGAACGGTGGAGCATGCAGCATTTAGACGGAAGACAAAAGCTTTGAAACGAACGTGCGTCGATCGTTTCTGGAGGAAATGGCTCGTCAGCAAGGGACGTTGATTCATGGACATGCCCTTCGCTTCAAGTTGAATTGAAACTGTGGAGGACTCCTCTGGGTGTTGTCAATCGTCGACGGGGAGAGCGCTCGTCTTCTGATCCCAGTGCGTATCAGATCTCACTATATAAGAGCAAGGCGGCTATTCCAACTGTTTCCGGCCGTAACCTGAACGCGAGCGGCTTCTCAGATTCGCTCGGCAACAAACATGTTGGGCGCCGCTGCCATTCTCTGCGTTACGCTTGGGTGCGTCTTGACATCATCCGAGGTTAGTAATTCTTTTAATTCGTTGCCTGTGATTTACATTTGAAACAATTTAACTAAGTTTAAGTATATTCCTGGTAATGAATAGAAAAAAATTGAATTAGGATGCTGCTGTTGAGGCCGATCTTCCCCAAATGGCAAGATTTATCTTTTCTTTTTTAAAATGCTATCAACGAACTCTTTGATTGGTAAATTATTTATTATTTTCTAGGACCAAGTCTTTGAAAGGCTCCCACTTATTTACAAGCTTCAAAGAGTTTACAGAGGCAAAAACATAAACGGCGATAAGGATTTAGACAGCTATTTACAATTACTTTTAACTGAACCAAACGAAGAAGGTGAAACAAATAGAATCAAAAAAGTATTTGATCGAATCGGAAGCAGACTGTATTTCGATGACGATGGATTTGACAAAAGAAGTAAAAACATTCCAGCAGGACCGAATAACCCGTGGGCTCTGACTGAGAGATCTAAGAAGCCTTTCGACCGTATTGGACACAATGATTTCTTCGACGAATTTAAAAGAGCTTTGGCATGAGATATTTGTATAGCATATTACTCTTTATTTTGGTACTTTTAAATAAAATTCTTCACGTCGAACTTTTGCCTCCTATTCCAAACCTAAAAAAAAATTCTTGGCACAAATGATGTTATTTAAAAATATCTTTCTTTACAGAAATATATTTTAAACGGTCAAATAAATCAAGTTAATAAGTGACACATTTAAAATGAAAACATTTGCATTCAAGATGGATGGTATAAAAATGTCACGTGAGCAAACGCCATTACGTGTTATGTTTGGCGTCGTTCGTCGCGCTTTTTCATGTTTGAATCTTCGACTTTCCTTGAATTTGACGTTGTCCTCTGAATTGGACAGAGTTATTTGTGGCGTATAGTTTTGAACTTGAATTTTATCGAAATTCATTTAGTCGACGGAGTAAGGCAGCCGCATAAGGTCAGCCCTCTTATGTTATTTTCTCCTTCAAGTGAGAGAATTCGGAATTTTCTGGAAGTTTTTGATTCGGATGCAGTTAGCTGAAGTGGTTTTTAATTTGTTTTGCGTCGACGAGCAGGAGACGAATTCTCGTTTGAATGACGCAAGCTCTTTGAAATCACGTTGGAATGGTAATGTTGCTTCGTAGCAAAACTAGTAGTATTCATGGGACCCGCTGTGACCTTGGAAAAATCGAGCATCGGAGCAAAGAGGTACTTGCCACTCCCTCAAGTTATGCCGAGATTGGCCCAGTCTGCGAGACGCCATTCTGGGAGCACATCAGGCTGCCAGGAGATTGAAGGAAACATCAAGAAGCCTCACGTCATGAGAAATCTGAAGCGACAGTGGAGTTCCGATTGCGTCCTAGGAAGGGGAGAGATGGACGTCTCCCTTGAGGATGGATCAGGTTTCTTTGGAGTTTCTGAAATCAGACATTGCCCTCTGTTACTGCCGAAAGATATTTCCGGATGCTTTTCCAAGTCACAAGATTTGAGATGCAAAGAAGCTCAAAGCAAAGGTCTCGGGTTGTGTCCTGCCGAAGGCTCTCCTCCCATTGAATGGGTCGAGCAAACGCAAGGCATTACTGACTGCGCTGCTAGTAAATTTCATCCAAAAATAAACTCTACCAGCTTTGAGGACAGCCAACAGGCTGATTGTCAACATCAGCTTGGACGATTGTCGGAGACAATTCGAGAAGGTGAATCTCCTACGACCGTCACCACTCTTCCGATTGCAGGCGACTCATCCCCTCACGAAAGTGGCAAAACTATCACGGCTTTGGAAGCAAACAATAACAAGCTGATGCAAAGGGTAACTGGCCTTCTGAGGAGGGTGAAGCACTTGTACAAGAAGGGGATGCATCTCAACATTGAAAAATACCATCAACAATTACAGATGATGCTCAAAAGAGAAGTGGTTGGTACAATGTGGAGATTGTCATTGTTGAATGATCATGTTGTAGATGGTGATTATGATGTCGATGATGTTGGTGATGATGGAGATTAAGGTTCCCTTCCTCTTTCAATCAAGCTGTCTCTCAAATCTCCGACGCACCTCGCATCTCGACCCTCCGAAAAACCCGACTCTAGATCTTCCGAATCGTCTTCAAATCTGAACTTCTCTTGCGTCAATCTCGAGGAATTGAAATCAATTGGTGATGAAAGCTTTTCTTCTTGCTCCTTCGATCGAAAGGACTCGTCTGTACTTTGTAGAAACGTCCCCGACTTTCGCCAGCTGGAAAGATCCATAGACCTCGATGCCACGGAGGAAAGTTCTTCGGATCTCGGAAGCGATCGGGAATGCGGCTTCGGGGACGTACGTGCAAAGTGAGCGTCGATGCTTTGATGAACGAACTTTAATGTTCAAAGATCATCGGATTTTATGCATTGATTTTTTAGGGGTCTGTCGGAGCAGGACTGGATAAAGGATCGTGCAGCCCTGTCTTCGAAGTGGAGAGAATTAGACCGGAAAATGATGCTCGTCGACGAGGAGATTCGTTCTACTAAACTTGCACTCAGGTCGTCGAGGAGGCACAAGATGAGGAAGAAGGGGGGAGTCGAGTGGTGGACAGTGAGAACGCTCCCCGGATCCGGGAAACTCGTCTTCTCTCGTTCCACGGCATCCAGGTGCGTGCCGTTCGACTGGAGCAAGAGAAGGAAAACTTTGTCCGCCTGCAGTCGTGCCGAAGACGACCGGCGTGCCTCCGACGAACGTTCGACGTCCTCTGCCTTGCGTCGACTCGTAGATGGAGGTTTGAACTTTCAAATGGATTCAAAATTGCATTGGATTTCAGATAATCACTTACGTGCTCGTTTATCTTTTCTATCCGTTGTCGAGCTTATCTTTCTATCTTAGTAATGTTTACATCTACTGAGTGCTAAATTAAGCGACCACGTTGCTCTTTGAACTCTGAATTTAAATCCTCGTCTCAAACTTCGACAGATCCTTACAAAATCTCACAAGTCATCTGGAAAAGATGGAGGTAGGTTCTCGTTCAATGAAACATTGAAATATTTTCTCAAATATTTTAAGGTTTCCAATTAAACTCTTTTGTTGTAGCTCCTCTTCTGTCAAACAGAACGGATTTCCTCCTCAAGAGTCGAGTGAGTGGCAATTAAATTCAATATAATAATAATAATGTATAAATTAAATTCAATATAATATCAATAACTGTAATTGCACATCCTGCCAGGCTTTCTACTGAGACCCAATGCAATTATTTCGTTTAATTGCTTCTACTTTTGATCCCTCCCATTGAAATGTTTTCAACTTTTGCCTCTCCTCCGAATCGTGCGTTTATTTATTTTTTATTTTTGTGCTCCAGGATCCTCCGACCTTCCGGGGATCTCCTGTGAATTCCGATCGTCGGAATTCGTCCGCGACCAGGAAAACGCGTTCCACAAGTCGAGTGAGTTCTCGAATTCTCGTCGAGTGCGTGCGAGCGACACGACTCCTCGAGATAACGTGTCATCTGCGTTCTTTAACGAATTAATTGTCCAAAGCGACGTCTTTTCGACGTGAAGCGGATCCTATGACTTTTAATTTTCCGCTCGCTCGTCTCAGAATCGACCACCGGGGTCCAGAATCTCGTTTCCAACCGGTCGAGGAGGGATGCCGGCAAATCTTCGACCACCAGGACCGGCAGCGAGACCGGCAAGAAGTCGAGCTACGACATCGACGACGTCATTTTGCTGCCCACGAATTATTCTTCGACGAGATTGGATTCGTTCGTCAGGAGGAAAGAGATCGACGTGCCGACGTTAGATGCTTGTTGTTGTTGTTGTTTGCTCGTTGTTGTTGTTGTTGTTTGCTTGTTGCGTTGTCGTTTGTGTGTTTGTTTGTGTCGGTTTTGTCGATTTTATTTGTTTTCTCAGCATTTCGTGAGACGTTTGCTTTTGCTTACCAGGTGGCGATACGTGGCCTGCATTCAATTGGTACCGGAGTGCGAGGTAAGTCGTTACAATTTTGGAAGTGTTGCATTTTCGACCGATTCGGCTCGCACTTCTGTAGAACGACGTGTTTTTTGTTTTTCAAAGCTGGAGGATACTTCGGATTCGGCCTACATTCAAAGGCATCTCGAACCGGAAATAACGGAAAGGAGGCACAGGATTCCGGAATTCGTTTCCAAGAGCAGGAGACGCGACCGCGCCGAGGACCGCTCGTCCGGTCGCGCCCGACGGAGGAGAAACTCGAGAAGGCGGATCGCCCGCTCCTCCTTCGACTCCGACGTTTTTGCGGACGATGCCGACTTCGGTCGTCCCTGCCGTCGTGGAGACGTCACCTGCGGCGGGCCGGAAGTGTTCGAGTGGAGCAGTGTCTCCCGCCACTCGGACGACACCTCGGGCTTCCACGTCGACGACGCGGCTTCCTGGATTTCGGCCACGAACGCTTGCACCTCGAGCGACATTTCTGCCGACTCCGTCCTCCCTCGGAGCGAACCGACAGGAGGGGGGCTCTGTCGCGTGACGTGGACCTTCGGGGAAGGGGATAGGACGGAACGACCCGGGACCAGCGTCGACAGCTGCTCCACCGCCAGCGCTCATAGCCCCCTGAACCCCGACTTTCAACTGTGACGGCTTCTTCGCCGCTGACCTCTGCTTCTCGTCGTCTTTTAAAAATTCATTCGTTTTTGTTTTCCAGCTGTTCTGGCCACGTATTTCCTCGGTTCAAAATGACCATTGCAGTCGCCGATTAATTATTGTTTCACAAAGTTGGGTTTTTTTTGTCATTTTCGTTGCATTTGTTACAAATTGGCTTTTATTTCCATCAAGGTCTTCGTACACAGCGCCATCTACATTGGTTGCATAAACGACTAAAAAACTTTGCGCTTCTCATCAATTACAGGACGGGTCAGATCAAGTCAGACCGTGACTTGCCGCTGTCGAAGCTCTCCGGGTTGCATTCTGGGGGGTTGCTGCCCTCCGGAACCGTGGTCCCCCGGCCTGGTGTCCTGCGAGGGTGGTCGGGGTACATGTGGTTGTAGAATAGGCTTCTCCCTAGGATAGGCGGGTGTGCGAAAGTGGGACTGGAGTTGGAAAGGACCTGCGGCAACATTTCGTTGTGAACGATCTGCGGCTGAGTCAGGGAAGCTGCCGCTTTCATGAAGTAGGCGTAGAAGGAGGGGTCTGAGAGGCCGACCAGGTAGGGTGCCAGGGAGAACCTCTGACGTTTGTCCTTCATCCGTCTGTTCTGAAACCAGATCTGGAATGGTTACGATTGCGATTACAGTTGTGGTTGTCGTGACGGCGATGGCGTCGAGCGAGCTGGATGAGGAGGTACTTTTAGAGTTAGGTTTTTTTTAAATTAAAATGTTGGCTTTTAAACGATCGTAATTGAAGTTTTAGATAATGGTCGTTGTTTTCTCGAGCGAGGTTCCTGGAGGAAAGGGACACAATAAAAATCTGGCGCCATCACCTTCCAAATGATTTTCTCGTTAAACGATTTTAAATTTAAAAAAAAAAATGGAACGAAATTGGAAATACCTTGATTGTGGATTCAGGTAGGTTGAGTGACGATGCCAGTTCGCATCTTTTGGGCCTCGAGACGTAATTTTCCTTCAAAAATTCCTTTTCCAGACGAGCCAACTGCTCGCGAGAGAATGCAGTCCTGTACCTTCTCATCTGGCTGTCGTCTGAAACGAGGAAATGCCAATCTATCTCCAATTTCCAAACATCTCGTGGCCATTTATAATATAATTTTAACTGCGATTTCTCAATAATTTTCACATTTATTTTCGAAGTTAAGATTTATGAAATAAATTAGACTTTTGTGAAACTTTGTGAAAAAATTTTTCGGGCGATTGAAAAGTGTGCCATTGTGTACGGCCGGTGATCGGTTGGTTTGAATTTCAAAATGGCTCCTTGTGTTGTCCACACCTTCTCTTGGCGCACGTGATTTGTTTAAATCTGAGAGTGGGATTCAGAACCGATTCTAATACCCCGCCAGCATTATTATTAAATAATAATAATGATGAAATAACATATTAGGTCTGCTATTATTCCCTATTATTACCGGCAGCTTTGGCGTGTCCGTCGATACCCTGTTATCGAAAAAGCGAAAACGAAGGTAAAGATGGCCGGCTCTGGATTTTTTATAAAGGCAAAAAGCTAATCAAGCGATTGGCACCTCTGCGAACGGAGAAAGGGGACATTTATCACCTGGTAAATGAACAGAACCATCACCTACTCGTCTTCCTCCGAGGAAGGAAGGAAGAGAAAGAGGGAGAAAGAAAGAAAGAAAGAAAGAGAGGCAGGGCATTATCACCTCCTTAGTTACTCCAGGGGCGTCGTGATCACGAACAATTAACTCCCTCTGTCCATCATTCCACCGCCGCCACCGGTTGCTGAAAGCATGTCTCCATCACGTGACTCTGATGGACGGAAGTGACGCGGGCGCATGCGCATGCGTGTGCGCCCCAGGACGAGATGATGGAGCTGGACTTAACGATGACGTAGCATCGTTTCCGGTGTGGCGTTCAATTTTTAATGTTCTCATCTGCTCAACTGCCTGGCGCCAATTGCCGGAGCTGATTGCGTCTAATTAACGAAACGCTGTTTTCTTGCTCGCGGCAAATACGAACTCGACTTTAGGCGCGTTTTTTTCGACTCGATTTTGACGGCTGATCTGTTTCGGATGGGGGTGGAATGGAATCATGGTCGTTCCAATGAACGGGCCGTTTTGGATGATGATGATGATATATATATTTAAAATAATAAATAATTCTTTTCTGATATTAGTTATATATCTTATATACTTAATATCTTAAGCTAGCTAACTATTCTAAGAGCATCACAACGACAACAGCAAGACAACGATCTCAGATGTTTGTTGCCCACTCGTCTTCGATTCTGACAGGAAGCAAGCTGGCTCCGATAGTCCTGGGAGAGGCAAATGGGCGCTATGGAGCGATTCGTAATAGATCGTTGTTGAAGCCAGATTCAGGCGTCCTAACTGCTGAGAGTTAAATCCATGTCTCTGACGATGAGGTTGCAAAGAGGCCGGGAAAAGACAAACAAGACACGACGAAGATGATGCGATAGATTTCCAGGCAATTTATTGTCCAGATCAGGCGACTTATCTGATGGCGGTTTAGTCGGAAGGCTGGATCACGTGACCAGTCGGAGAGGAAAGAAAATGGCCGCCGTGACGTCACGACCTTTGAGACAATCGGTCGGATCGAAATTGACCGACATTATCTGACCAGGAAGCGTCTTGAACATCGTGTCTTAAACTCACATCTTAAACGAACATCAGATAAAGTGACGCTCGCTTTAATTACAAAAAGAACAATAATATTATTTATCATCATTGTTATTACTACTACTATTGTGTAATATGATATATTATAATTATTTATTGTCACGGAATAAAAATACATATTATCATTATTAATATACATTACTGCTTATTACTCAATAATAATAATGATAATGATGATGATGATAATAATAATAATAATAATAACAATAATAATAATAATAATAATAATAATAATAATAATAATAATAATAATAATAATAGTTATTATTAACCAACTAAGCCAAACGTCAATACTAAAAATATTCACAAAGTCCCAGGATTCGTTGCCATCCAAGTCTTCCATTTCTTATCTCTTTTTGTCCAAATTTTACGGCACGTTGATGATTATGATCTTTTTATTGACCCGTGACGCAATCAAAGGAGGGGGAGGATTGCCCTTTGAACTACGATGGGATTGGACGGCGGGAGGTTTTCCCCGATGGTTACGTCATCGTGACGTAATCAGGGTATTCCCAGAAGAAGTTTGTCTTCAAAGAGTTCTCTAGCAGAGGTGCCATAAAGCTATTCTCGAAATTTATATCAGATTTGTGCTTTTTTGAATTATTCAATGTGCAACAACCAATAAATATATGATTTTATCTGCAATTATTATTAATAAATCATAAATAAATATATTCTATTACAATGGGTTTTTTTTTAATTTCCAGCAAAACTTTGTCGTTTTGTAGGATCTCTATTAATTTAAAACCCAACTTTTTATCTAACCATGCCGACCGGTTTCAATGAAATTGATTACGAATACCTTTGTTGGGATCGTTCTTGTTGCTCTTGGCTTTCTTAGTTTCTACTCTGGTGACGTCACACGACGTCATGTCGTCAGTGACGTCGCATTCGTCGACCTCCATTCTGTGGCTCCTATTGGAAGACAATTTTCCGTCAGCTTTGGCGGAACTGTTGTTGCTGCTCTTACAACTGTTATGGCTGTTGTTGTTGTTGTTGCTATTGTTGCTGTAACTGTTGCTCCAATGAGCCTCCATCTTGAAGCTGAGAACATCCTCCATCCTCTTCATTGGATCCCAGGATTCGTTGCCATCCAAGTCCTCCATGTCCGAATGCTGATCGGCATCGCTACTATCCGGCTGCGGGGTTTGTTCTCGAGCCCTCGATCCAAGGTCCTTGACCCTCTGACCATCGACTCGTCTCGACCTTTTGAACTGCTCGGACGTGTTGCTGGCGTCTGGAAACCTGTGGCCATCGCTCGTTGGAAATCTGTGAAGGTTCTTCAGGTTGTCATAGACGAGGTTATTGAAGCCGAACAGGTGAGCGTGATTGGTCGACTGGAAGTGAGGCATGACGAATGGTGGAGGTAGAAACTGTTGGCGGCAGAATGCGTCGAAGAAAAACTTGTTCCCAGAGAATTTCTCCTCGTGTGGCCTGGAAATCCTGCAATGAGAGCGGGAATTTCCAGAATATTTCTCTGATATATCGTCTTCGAAGGGCCTGTGGATGTGGGGTTTTCTGACCGGTTTCGTTTTTTGACTACGTGCTTGGCATGGCAACGAAGCAACGGATGGAAAGACGTCGGAAGACCCAGGTGAAGAGACAGATTGGTGATTTGCCCTCAAATGCTGAGCAAAGGTTTGGTTTGGTTCGAATGCATTCATTTTGCCGTGAACGATTTTTCAGATTTAAATTCTTAGAGTCTGCCGGGCACTCATCTTCGTTAACAAAAAATAATTCCAATTCTCGACCTCAGAATGATTTCTTTTATAGAGTAAACAACTAGTCCCTATCATGTGCTCAATTAGGTGGCCAATAAAAACACCCCATCATCACTGACCAAACATCAATGTCCAATCATTGGTGGCGTTTCCACCAACTCCGCCCAAGTGGAATAGTCGACCAATGACGAACAGCGATGATGACCATCAAATTTCCGTTAATGTATCAAACAGCCAATAATGGCGTTAGCTATGAACGAAACTCTTAAAAACATTTTTAAACACAATTCCAGGCCAATAAAGAAGTAGAATCGATTCAATTTAAATTCGACTTTTCACGAAAACTTAAATCATGCCAAATTCTTATCTGCCTTCCTATCGGTCAAGCGTCAGCCAACACGGGTCAAGAGGTTGCATGAAATCAATTCTGGAGACTTTCTTAAATGTCGGATCATTGTTATCGCCTGTTCATCTAAAGTGCTCTTAATAAATGTTCTCTTGTTCACGGATGATTGTCTTTCGAATATTTTTCCATTGCAATTTATTACAACTTTTACATCGCTTAATATAGATAGTCATAGTTTAATAGTAGATTGGAAACAACTAAAAGAACATGTTTATATTTGGATTTTTATTTTTTGAGATTATAAATTAAGTAAATAAATATTACTTCTAAAATATATCCAAATTTTAGAGTTTGTACAAAACAAATGCAAACACCAAGTCGGAGATCCACTTTTCAACATAAATAAACACGCCGAATCTCAGGCTTGGTGCCGTGCTGACAAAAGCTTTTACAGACAGTATTCCAAACTGTTTAACATTGATTGTAACAATGAACTTTAAAAAAACAATTATATTACTAAAAACTTGCAGTCGTCATTTTTCAAAGCTTCATTCAGCAGGGAAGGATGTACTTAAAAGCTGCAAATCTCAGGTTGATCTGACTAATGACTTGCAGAGAAAGCTACGGGTCTCGTTGATAGGCTCTGGAAATTGGTAAACATTGTTCATTGTGAATGTGATCGACTAACGCAAAACATTGAAGTGTTCAAGTGAAGTTGGCTGAAACTGGTTGTAATCATATTCTAAGGGGGACAGTCATTGCCAAAATAGTTGGAAACAATATACTTGAAAAAGCTGAACACTATGAAAGCAAGATGATGATGTATGTCAAACAGGAATTTGTTGGGGACAGGGATTTAGCAGAAATGATCAACACTGACAGAACAAATAGAAAGTATATGCCATACTGTTACATCCCCAGCAATGTGGTAGGCACACAGATATTGGTTTGCTCTGTCCATTGTGAGTTTGTAATTTGGTCTGAATCTATTTCGAGGTTGCGTCGTCCTGTCTCGACGAAGTCGTGGACGGAGCAGACGTGTTGATATTCGTCGTGCCACACGAGTTCATGGGGGACATTTGCAGTCGGATGTCAGGAAAGGTCAAGTCGAAAGCGGTGGCCATATCCTTGTGCAAGGTAGGACGAAGGACTTCCCATTTTTGTGCTCTTGGGTAACATGAATGCCTGGGATACTTTTAATGTATTATTTACAAATTTCTAGATCTGCGTTGACCATAATTTAAATTCTTTATTAAGTTTTAATCGAATTAAATGCCAAAACGGTACCTTGATTAAAAATTGAAAATAAATAAATTACTCTTAATGTAAGCTCTCTTAACGTTCTGACATTTGATTTTCTTCTCAGGGACTTGACGTCAACGGAGGCAGGTTGGACTTCGTGTCTAACGTCGTCAGAAATTCTCTCGACGTCGACTGTGCGGTCCTCATGGGTGCAAACATCGCCAGCGAGGTCGCCATGGAGAAATATTCGGAAGCCACGATCGGTCGGACGCGAGCAGCTAAGCTGATTTCATTTGTCGACGCGGCGTTCGTTCGAATTTGAACCGACCCCTCGATCGTGTTTGCTCCCCAAAAAGAACCTTCTTCTCGATTCCTGTCTCCAAAAATAGCAATAAGAAAGACTCACACACGTCCCACTCTGTTTTACATTCTTAAATGTTCTAACGAGTATTCGGCCCTGGTGTCTTAGCTTTGATTCATGATTTTTAAATTGAAAGCCTTAAATAAAATTAATAATAATAATAATAATAACAGCAATAAACAATTTTGATGGTTAATTTTTTTTCCAGGCTGCAAAGATGAAGCAACAGGCAGATTGTTCAAGAACCTCTTCCAGACTTCGTACTTCAGGATCGTTCTCGTCGAAGACCAATACACAGTCGAACTGTGCGGTGCTTTGAAGGTCTCGTTAATATTTTTAATTATTATTACCTAATTATGACTTAATCTTTAAGTAATAATAGAACAGTTGTGGTAACCGGCCGTTTTAATCGTTAAAAAATAATATATTATTAGAAAATATTATAATAATTATAACAATTAATTATAATTAAACCATTAATGCAATTTAAGCTGCCGTATTTTTCCTGGAATTGTCGAGTCTTTAGTTTCCGTTCCGTTCTAAATCCGCGACTCGTGCTGCCATCTGGCGATCAGATTTTAAATTACCCGAATTCGTCATTCCATGCCTTTCTAGAATATCGTAGCCCTGGGGGCCGGGTTCGTGGATGGCCTGAGATGTGGCCACAACACCAAAGCGGCTGTCGTCAGACTCGGTTTGATGGAAATGATTTCATTTGCCAGGAAGTTTCTGCCAGGTTGAGCTGATTGTTTCCAGTTTCGGTATTTTCGTAGTTTATTATTATTTGTTATTATTGTTATATTATGGAATATTAATATTAATCAACGTGGCCAGATTGCATTATGTAGTATATCTATCAATTATGGGCGTTATTAAATTAGCAATTGCTTTTGTATCGAATAATATTTCTCGACCCATTCGATAGATGTCAGAGTGGAGACGTTTTTTGAGAGCTGCGGTGTTGCAGATCTCGTGACCACCTGCTACAGCGGCAGAAATAGGAGGGTCGGGGAGGCCTTTGCCATCGATCCGAGCGTAGTAAGGATGTGGTTTTTCTGGGCGGGGTAGGTTGGACTAGTGGATTTGAAGGACAAATGCCCCCTAGCGAATTAGAACAAACATTTTTTGTACCTAATCTGAGAATATTAGGGAAGATTTAATATGTGGAAATTTAGCTAACATTCCATCCATCCACCCTCCCCTGAGGTGATGATGATGATGTTGTTGATGATGAGTGATTGTTTCAGTCGCTAGAAGAACTGGAAAGGACGCTGCTTTGCGGACAAAAACTTCAGGGACCGTCGACGGCGTCCGAAGTGAATTCCGTCCTGAGGAGGGTCAACGAGGAGCACAAGTGGGTGACTCATTAATTATTCATATTGACCTAGTTAGTAAACCAATGATAATGATTTATTATTGCCTTTTTTATTATACTATTGTAGTGGTATTTGCAAATTGTGGTTACGACCTAGCACGTTGTGCGACTATACAACTATTGGGTTTCCTTGCTGCTTTTTCCAGATTTCCACTACTGACGGCAGTCCACAAGATCTGTTCTGGCGAAGAGAAGCCGAATTTCATCCTACAGTGTCTCAAGGACCACCCCGAGCATCTCGACGATTAATATTCATGACCTCAATTTGAATATTCACGATTCCTTGGATTCATTCTTATTGTAACGCGCGGGTCCAATTGTGTTCAGGAACGTTGTTTATTAATTATGCAAAGAAATTAAGGAATATTTTATTAATTTATTTATTAACAAATCGGAGACTTGGATCATGGATTCAAGGAAACGGGATTTAAGCTATTTAAGAAATAGTCTCATCATTGTCGTCATCATCATTCATCATCAAGTGTGATTGTTACAAAAACAAAGATTCTATTTTATACCCTAAGAGTCTCGGTTTGGAATTTTCAGTCATTTTCTTGGAGCACAAAACTTGAGTCAAACTTGTGGGAATCAATCCAGAAAAGTCACATTTTTCTCGTCTGATGCCTATCTGTCTGTCTGTCTCTTAAGTCGAGAGGTTGCAAACATACGACCTAACAAAGGAAGATCAAAGGGTAGGTAGATGAGTAGGTGGGCGTACAGATGGATGGATAGGGGGATGGAAGACCAAAATGTCTCGGATTCGGTATTCTAAGAAGGCAGAAAATATGTCTATTTACAGAGAGAGGATCATTTGTTGAATTGGTCGAAATAGCAAGAGCCTCCGAAATTACGAAGGTAGTAAGCTTGCTGTTGTTGTTGTTGTTGCTGCTGTTGTTGCTGGTGATGGTGATAGTAGTACTCCGAGGTAACGGACTGGCCGAATGGTTCGTAGGGAGCCCTCTGAAGTTGCTGGAAGCCCCAATTGGCAGGGCTCGGGTTGTCGACATAGGGAGGTTGCTGGCCTTCGTAAGGGGTCTCGTAAATCGGCCTAGGGTAGCCCGGCCAATAGGGCTGCTGCATAGACGAGGGGTAGAGTCGGAAGGGTGGAGCCACGCTCTGAGAGTCTATGCTTTCGGTCGGGGTTGACCTTTCTTCTTTGACCTCGTGCGACCCTTCCGAGGTGTCGGACAGTTGGGTCCTGAATTCGTTGATGCTCGGAATCGCTTCGGTTGCCTTGAGAGGCGACGGCGATTCGCACCTTTCCAGCTTAGTGCCCAATTGGTCCAAGTTCTGAATTTAAGAGGAAATCATTTACATATGCAAATTATTTGTTATAGGATGGTCGGATGGTGAATATGAAATAGTTAGATAAAATATTTAAATTTTGTTTTCGTTCATTTTTATGAAAGGACTTCGCTTCGTTGTTGATGATGTTGAAAACGATCGAATGTTAATTTTATGTAACAAATATTCGTTTAAAGCAGGATTTTAATGGGAACTCATAAAAATATTTTTGGAAAATTTAACTAATATTATTATATAATATATTATTATAATATTAATTTCACATTAACCTAAATTTGTCCAATTTGTGTCAATAAACACAACAAAAGGAACATAAAAAAATGACGGGTTGCTTTTAATAATAAAAAATAAATAAAGCGGTAATAATTTCTGGGTGGTTTGAGTGACAACCAGTGGTCTAACCTTGGCTGATGCCTCTGAGCACTTGAGTGGGGACATGGGACGATCCCTCGAGTCATCGTCCTCCCTGTCGTGCGGAGACGATGACGTCACGGCCATGACGCCGTCATCGGGTCTCGACTGGTCGACTGAGTCTTGACATCCGCTGTTGTTGCTGTTGTTGTTTGTGCTGGATTTGGTGTCGTTGTTGGTGTCTTCAGAATTGTTCTTTGACTTGTCCTTCTTGTACTTCATGCGTCGATTCTGGAACCAGATTTTGACCTGCAGATGGTTTAACATTTAGTTTAAGTGCACGGAAACTAATTTATTAATTAATTAATTTATTTATTTATTGCGCAAATGCGTTTTTACCAAAACAAGCACATTCTGACCGAAAAGGATGGATTAACTCATAACTGACTGATTGATTGATACAATTTTTAAATAAATAACTTAATAATTCACTTCTTAATTAATGAAGGTGTGAATGTAGACATTAACATAAAAATGGCCACCCAAAGGGTCCTTCTATATCCCTTTAGCCTCTTAGACTTTTTTATAAAAACACTTGTCTCACCCCTGATAAATTTAACACGTCACCATCATTTCAAACTCATTCACATCCACACAAACATCTCAATCAAACAACAACCCTTGAAAAAAAAAAGAAAGAAAGAAAAAAAAGAAAAAAAAAAGAAAAGAAAACACCTACTAACCTGCTTCTCTGTTAGGCTGAGCGAATTGGCCAATTCAATCCGCCTCGGTCTGTTCAGATATCTGTTGAAGTGAAACTCTTTTTCCAGTTCCACCAATTGGGCGCTGTTGAAGGCAGTCCTTGGCCTTTTGCTTGCAGATGCCGAAGAGGCGTTGGGGGTGCAGTGCTGGTAACTGCTCACGGGACTCGGATGCTTCAGATATCCTTCGCTCTGCTGGTGAAGAAAAGCGCTTTCGGGATGGGAAAAGTTGCAGTCTCCGCCCATGAGAGAGTCTGGAAAGAAAGTATTTTCCACTTCAGAAGTTTAAGTTTCGACTTCCACCTTTTTTTTTTTTTTAAGCACGTGACCGACTAAATGTCAAGGACGAACCATCTACCATCTACGTCCTTTTTATCTGGCTTTAATATCTTTTCAATGGCCACACGGCTCGGTACAATTCAATTGTCCATTGAAAACTCTGCCCTACATGAATGCAATCCATTTAATAACGGACGTTCTAGAGTCACATTCATACCATTTCTGACACATTCTCGAATAATTTTTCATTCTTTCTAATAACAAACGAGAAGATAGATTCTACCTTTGCCGTTTTTCAGTCCGGGCGAAAAGCAAGCGGCAAGAGATCCACCGTCTTTCCAGAACTGCTGGTCCAGTGGGGATCCGTAGACTCCGTATTCGTTTGGCTGGGCGTGTACAGACTGGAAGGGTGGAATGTTGGAGACGTGGTGACTCGGGGGGCCGTGGAGCATACCGTGATACTGGGGTGGAAGAGCCATGGTGTGGGTCTGCTGGTGGTACATCGCCATAGGGTAGTTGCTGCTACTGTTGTTGTTGCTGTTACTTTCTTCCATCAAATCGGACCCATCCAAATCTTCACTTTCGGAATATCCGCTCATTTTGTTTAGTCGAATTTGTCCGCAGCTCGTGTGTAATATCGACCGATGTAGTATGTCCAACGATGTTTTGATTATCCGCTCGAATATAGGAAAGAATAATAATTATTATTGCAAACAATAACAAAAGAATTTTCCTCAATTAGATGTGTTTATATCGAAAAACCGATGAAATTTCAGGCAAAAACAACATCGGCAAAGCTTCAAAGTCAAATAGTTCCATTCTGTTAAGGATGAATGTCTATTTGGGTCATGTCAGCGTTGACCACTTCTCGGCCTGGCATAGTTTTTCGCTTTCTGATTGGTCAGAGGCGGGACTCTGGTCCATCCATCATTCTAGCGGTTTGTTCTGATTGGACGAAAAGTTCGGTTCTTAATATAGCTTTGTAACTTTTTGAACATCCGCTGAAGATACTAGATTTGTAAGAGACAAATTTATTCCAAGATGAATCTTTTATCTGAAATTACGCAATCAATTCATTTCAATGTAAATTGTTTTATGTAAATTGAAATTGATTCACCTTATAATGTCATAAAACTATACATAAAACTGATGGACTCGTAACAGCCTAAAAATAGATGAGAATTACATTTCAAAAGATATTAAAGATTTATTTTTGGCATCATTTTCAGATTCCGTCACCGATATGGAATTCCTGAAGACTGTAAAAACCCAGTCTTGTGAGCCTGTTGCTGACACTTTGCTACCAATGGTCTGTAATAAATCAAGCTATTCGGAACGAGAGCTTTCAATGCAGGCTCTTATCTGGTCTGCATATCAAAGAGTCTTCTACTAGGTGTGATGTCAGATGCTGCTTTTGTGTTCATTCAATTGTGGCCATCTCGATGTCCGTGAGTGGCTGTGTACGTGCGTGCGTGCACGGCTGGATGCGTGAAGAGCTCTTATCTTCCACTTGCAAATGCGAGCATCGGTGGGGAGTCGATGGACGTTTGGATCCGACCGTACCAGGAGTGTTTAAAGCTGGAAAAGTTCGAGACACGTTACAAAACCAGTGTCAAACAAGCGCAGATCTCCTCCGAACCTGCTGATCTCATCAGAGCAGACGCGCGCACAAGAGCGCAAGCTCAGACAGAAGAATGTGCTGATGTATTTATTGCTCTCGGCCATCTTCACACGTCCGCTCGTTAGCGCTACTCCTAGATGCAGCAGGGCTTTCGAATCTGATTTCTAAAGGCCCAGCCAATACACGCTCACCCACCAAACCACCCACCCACCTACAAGTCGTCTCTCATCCCCTCAGAACCCTACTCATCTCCCCGAAAACCCACCCAAACGAACTCTACCTTACCCAATCTTCTATCCTGCTTCCAGAAGTGACGACAATACGACAACTTCCTGTCCCGACCACAATAAAACTGTCACGAAGCAAACTGCCAACGAAGCAGCCAACCGAAAAGCTCTCAAAAAGAATCAAAAAGACTGGACACCTTTCCGGCCATTGTCTCGCATTAGCATACTTCCAAGATGCTACCAGTCCTTCAGAGCCTGAGGAGAAGACCCCAATCTCCCCTAGGGATTGCCTCGGCTCCTTAATGTTCCCCCTGGGAATACATAAACACAATCTTGACAAGATAGCAGGCGCTATCGACAAGTGCGGGCTACGAGCGAGCATTGCGCAACTACTAAGTTTTTCCACGGATATCGATATCTATCGGATTCTACTACTTCGCGTTACTCTTCAGAGTGGGCTTTGGGTGAGTGGGCGGGGAGTCACGGCGCCCCCAGGGTGAGGGGGGGGGAGACCGGAGTAGCCGCATGGAGATCCCACATCGGCACAAGATCACACACGAACGTCGATCGGCGGAGGAGTCGGCTCAGGCTTGCAATTAAGATATCTGGGGAGAAATTTCTCTCAACAAGGTAAACAAGTGGCGTGAGTGATTTATTCATTCGAACATTCCGTCCGTCCATCCGTCCTTCCATGCATTTCTCATCTTTCCATGCGCGTATAGCAATATATCCAGTCGATCATCCTTTCAACTATCTGGCTATGTAGTTGTAATCATTCAATCGCTCACCATCCATCCATCCATCCACTCATCCATCCACCCATCCATCCATCCATCCATTTGCTAAAACGCCAAAAGAGGCACTGGAAATACTGACTGGATTTGATTTTCTCGCTGAGTGAAAAAAAAAAGATGAAGAAGAAGAAGAAGAAGAAGAAGAGAAGAGGAACTGACGAAATCTCTACAAGGTTAAGATAAACTAATATGCAGCAATACTCAGCAATACGTAGCAATACGTAGCAATATGTAGCAATATGTGGCAATAGAGGGAACAATACATGGCAATGCAAGGCGTACATAGCAAGAGACACGGACTTCTGCTAAATGCAAATTGGCTACGAGTCGGCGTGAACCCCGGTTTCAATCAAAGCTGATCCTCGATTTTGTGGCCGGGGGTGGAGGCGGAGCCTTGGGCGGAGCCTTGGGTAGGGTTAGAGGGGGCTTCGGCAAGCCCGAGAACCTCTTCGGCGGCAAGACGGGCGGACCGGCGGAGGGCAGAGAAGTCGAAACTTTGACGGGGGAAGACCTTTCCGAGTTCGCCTCGGATTCGGGGACTTTCTCCTCGAAGAACTTTGCCTGCCTCAAAGATGGGGTGCTCTTTTGACATGAAATGCAAAATAATTTCTTATAATATTTATTAGTAAAACAAATGATATTTATTAATAAAACAATAAATTGAATAATAATACTACAACTAATAATAATAACTGATAATAACATAAATTAGCAGTAACAATCAATAGAAAGGCATTGAACATTATTATGTTCAAAAGGGTTTGCCATAACTAAATAACTTAATAAATTTTGATAATCACCTTTCCGCTCTGGTCTGAGGCAGGCATGTCAAAGAATGTAGGGTCCTCAGGGATTATGAGCTCTATAAATTAAAGCATTTATCTGAAGTTATTATATCACTATTATTATTATTATTATTATTATTATTATTATTATTATTATTATTATTATTATATTGCCCTTATTAACCTCTCGGATGTGACCTCAAAACAACAGCAGCATGCGAAGCCAGCCAATATCCTCAACACTCCAAACGACAACAACAACACAGACGACAACGGCAGTGGAAACAACACCGAAACAAACTTTTGATGGAATCCGAACGAAGGAGCGTAGGAGTGGACGAGTTCTTCTTGTTCGACTTGAAGTTGAGCAGAGCCGAAGCTCTGGAGGTCACCTGAAGGTCAAAGGTGGGGTGGGTTTCATCGGGGAAAACGGCGCACGAGTCGCGAGGAGCGGCTCCGTAGGAACATTTCGATAGCATGCGACTAAATAAACAATGAAAATGGAAAGAATTTTACGTCGTTCTTGGGTCGAGTGAAATTGGCAATCTCGTCCGTGTACCACTTTGAGTTCGTTTTCTGCTGCTTGGTGAAAAATTTGAAAACCGACGTTTGAACGAAGAGAAAGGACGACGACGACGACAACAACGAGAGGGCAAACAGATAGACAAACATGCACGAAAATCTCCATGCCAAAGTTTCTAAGAGCATCGCGTACTCCTCGACCTCTTGTCAGCCTTACCTGCTTGAAGAGACTCTGCTCGACGGGATTGGACTCCGAGCCGTTGAAGGAACCCGAATTCCTATTGGGCGTCGCGATGCTGAGACCGGACCTTAAAATACGATCGGACGAAATTATAGGTCGAGTAGATGTAACTAGGTTGAGTAGATGTAACTAGGTCGTCGGTCGTCAATAAAACGAACTCACAAGGAGGAAGAACTGCTTCTGGCCGATTGCAAGGCGCTCGGAAGAAGTTCTGCCGACTGAAAACATCATTCATCATCATCATCATCATCTCAACGGGGTACCGCCTCCATCATCATAATCATCAATATCAAATAACATTTGATATCACATCTATGATAACAATAATTGTCTTATCACCACCCCCAAATCTAAGCACCAAATTCTAATCCTAATCCTAATAACTAATAGCAAGAACTTTATATTATTAATCATAATCATAATCGAAACATAAGTGAGCAGAGAACCCAAACAACATCAACAACCACACGAACAATAACATCAACAACAACAACAACAACAACATCTCAACAGGTGCTACTCACGTTCCTAAAGACCTCCCCCTTCATCTCTCGAAACACTTCCAGTAGTCGATTGTGAAGCGGTTGAAGGTCGGGGGTCGCTAACCTGCCGTGGATGGACAGGGCTTGGTCGAGGATCTGAACCTGATGGTTCCATCAATCGAAAAAGGTCAATCAATCAATCAATCGATCGATCGATCAATGAAATAAATAAATAAATAAATCAATCAATCAATCGATCGATCAATCAATCAATCGATCAATCAATCAATCAATTGATTGACTCGTCGACAATCGCTCGGTCGTGATGCTCCCACATTTAATAATAAGTTGGCAAATTGCAATTTATATGAGTAACACAATGTTATTCAATTTTGAAGAGGATGAATGGATGAATGAATGGATGGATGGATGAATTAATGAATTAATTGATGGACTATAATGAATGAATAAATATTATTAACTGACAACCTGAAACTCAAGCAACTCCTGTAGTTGGTTAATTTGACTGACGAACTGCGGATTCTTTGCCAGGAAGTCCTCTGACAAAAACACCTGAGGAGACACGAATCGCCATTCAACAGGATGACCTCATTTGTTTGAAAATCTAGGTCAACATTGTCTACCAACCCAAATAAGTCCAATAACCACCTTTTTTTTATTTACCTTTTACAACTTTAGACATTAGAAAAAACATAATTTTACTATCACCATCACCATCATCATCATCATGACCACCACCACCACCACCATCATCATCATCATCGTCTCCAGCATCACCGACATCATCATCAAATCCCAGAGACCACAAAACAGTTGCTACCTGTTGGTACTTCTTGATGCCCCCCTGAACTGCAGCATCGATGACACCCTGCAGTCTCATGGTCAGGGGATTCAAGTTGACGGCCGCGTCGGATGAGTACTCGACGACCAGGACTCGGAGCTCGGAGTTCATCTTCTGCATGGTATCCGTGGCAACCTCGATGGGAAGCAGGTGCTCCTTGGAGACGGTCAAAACCTGGGACCAGCGGAGGATGCCGGGGAGGCTGCGGACGGTCTTCAGGGTCGAACGCTCCACGTGGAGAGTCTGATCGGAAGTCGAGGTCGGTTTTTAATAATTTTTAAGGCACGGTTAATTAATTAATTAATTAATTAATTAATCGATTAATTAATTAATTAATTAACATACATACGATGGCGATGTTTAACTTATGCTTTGTTTATTATGCTGGAGGTGATGTTGTGATTTAAATATTTATATGTAAATTTATTAAAAATAAATATATTCAGCAATATTTCATTCTAAAACTTTGAACTTTTTTCTCACTCATCTTTAATTGTATTTAATAAAATACGATTTCTTTCGGTCAAGGCAATGCATTCCACAAATTCTATGACAACAACAGCAACTTTTTCACCAACCGGATCATCAAGCCCTGGAACTCCTTACCCCTTGATATAATAAACTCCTCAACTTTATCCCGATTTAAATCCTGCATCTCGACTACTGACTTCAACAAATACCTATCAATTTAAGCTTGCTTCTGCACTTTATTTACGCTCAATTTGCTGTACTTATTCAAATTTGTGTTAGTGGTCATTGGATGACCCTTCAATTTGTTGAGAAATAAATAAATAAATAAATAAAATAAATTAAAAACAACATCATCAACGACAACGACGGACGAAAATCCGAACTCCGCTCCGAACAAACCATGAACTCGTTGTTCTGGTCGACCCGACCCTTGTGGTAAGGCCTGTCGAGGATGAAGACGTCGACGTCGTTGGACTTGTGGAAGCACCGAACGACCTCCGGCACGTCCAGCGACAGGAACCTGCTCGAGACTTCGGGAACTGGTCTCACGCTGTTGATCTGAATGTCTGAATTGTTTTTTATGTTACTTTAATATTATAATAATAATAATAATAATAATAATAATAATAATTCCCGTCATTCTCCGATTATAAATTATGCATTTTAATAAATATAATTCTAATTCTTTTTATCTTCAAAAGTTGAATGCTGCCATATTAGCCGATCAAAATAAACGTCGCGCGGAAATTCGTAGTGTTGTTTCCTTAAGTTCTTCAAATAGTCAACAGACCGAGACACAGTCTCAAAATGGACTATCTGAGGATTACAGGTCGACTGTTAAAGTCAATAATTCGAAGTTAGCGAATAAAAAGCAACAGTGGACCAAGGAACAGTATGCTGAACTGATGTGGTGTTTTTATTATGCGCAAGCTAATAAAAATGAAGGAGGAGTTGTCAAAGGAACTTATACGACGTGGAGAAGTAGAAATCCTGAGATACACCAGAATATCAATAAGGATACTCTAGCAAACACCAGAAGATGGATTATTAACACAAAGAAATTCAGTGACATGGAACTCCTAGACATTAAAAATCGTGCATGTCAGAACGTAGAGAGGCCTCTATCAGAAACACAAAATGAGATTGTGATTGAATCGATGCGTGAGGGAAAGTCTCAGTCTCCCCAGAAACCAATTGACTCTCTGACCATTCAGTACCCCCAAGATCCAGCAACAAATATTACTGAATTAGAACAACAAATTAAAAGTAGATTGCTTGAAAATAAACACTTGGATTTCAATAATAGGCAAAAGCTTAACAAAGTAAGAATATGCAAGGATACCTTAGAAAAGATTAAGGCAGCTAATGAGATCTTATCCAAAATGATAAGTGGTAGGCAACTTAATATAAGCGAAATTAATGATTTAATCTATTGCTCAGCCAGTGTCATAGCTGGGGTACAGAAACCACGAGATGGCCCCGTCGGAAGGAAAGAACCTGCATGGAAAGTACGGATCAGCAATAAAGTAGAACAGTGCAGGAAGGATTTATCAATTATAAGTGAAATAAAAAAGGGTGTGGCAACAAAGAGGGTTCACAATAAGGCTAAACACCTCTTCAAAGACGAAAGTAAGTCCCTAGAAGAGAAGGAGCAAGACATTAAGATGAAATTGCAGGCTACTGCCCAAAGGTTAAAGAGATACTGTAAAAGAAATGATGGGTACCATCAAAATAAGCTTTTCCAGGAGGATGCAAAGAAGTTTATGCTGACCTCTGCAATATCAAACCGGCTATACACACACCTTGATAAGAATAACATTCTCCCTATAGAACAGAAAGGCTGTCAACGAGGGTCAAGAGGTTGTAAAGACCAGTTGCTTATAAACAAGATGATTGTAAGCACTGCCAAAAGAATGAAGAGGAATTTAGCAATGGCATGGATTGATTATAAGAAGGCATTCGATAGTGTCCCTCATTCTTGGATTTTGGCGTCAATGAAGATGTATGGAGTCCCTGCTAGAATCACCGGTTTCATGGAATGCTCGATGAAAGAATGGAAAACCGAACTTATGCTGTGTCATCAGTTAGGTTGCATAAAAACCAATAGAATAAGCATTAAGAGAGGAATCTTCCAAGGTGACTCTCTCTCACCCCTCCTTTTCTGTTTGGCTTTAGTACCCTTATCATATATGCTAAATAAATTAAAAGTAGGATATGAAATAGAACCAAAAGAACAAATATCTCATTTACTTTACATGGATGATCTAAAAATATTTACTAAAACAGAAACCCAACTTAACAAGGCCCTAACAACAGTCAAAACGTTTACTGATGACATTTGCATGGAGTTCGGTTTAGACAAGTGTGCCGTAGCTATAATGAAGAGAGGCAAGCAGATCAAAAGCCGAAACATGCCATTTGACGATCACAATTCAATTCAGAGCCTTAACGAAGAGGAGGCGTACAAATATCTTGGAATCGATGAGAATGGTGACATTAAACATCCTGAAATGAAGGAGAAAATAGCCAGAGAGTATTACCGTAGGGTGCGTCTCATTCTCAAGTCAGAGTTAAATTCCAAGAACAAGTTATCGGCAATTAATGCTTTGGCAATTCCAGTGCTCACCTATAGCTTTGGCATAATTGATTGGAGAAAGTCTGAAATCGACAGAATGGATCGCAAGACACGAAAGTTGCTGACAATGCATGGACTTCATCACCCAAAAGGAGATGTCACTCGACTCTACATTAAAAGATGCAATGGAGGTCGGGGACTTATCCAACTGATGTCTGCCTACAGCTGTTCCATGGTTAACTTGAGTGATTATATTGAACAGGGCAAAGACAGGCTCTGTAGTCTTGTCAAAAAGCATGAAGCAGGGAAGGCAAAATATTCTCTCCTTAAGGAAGCAAAGACAATTAAAAATAAGTATCTGTCTTTGCCCACAGGTCAAACATCCGCGAAAGAAATGTTAAAGGACAACATGGAGAAGGAGAGAATAAATGAATTGAGGGAAAAGCCCATGCATGGACAATTCTTTTGTAACTTAGAAAAGAATTGGGTGGACAAAGAAGCAAGCTGTGCTTGGTTAAGAAGCGCTGGACTCAAAGGCGAAACTGAGAGTTTGATCATGGCAGCTCAAGACCAGACACTAAACACACGTTACCATCAACGTATGATATTGAAGCAGCAGATAGATGGCAATTGCAGGATCTGTGGCAAGGCCCAAGAAACGATAAGCCACATAACGTCGGATTGCACTGTGTTAGCAGCAACTGAATATTTGCACCGACATAATAAGGTGGCCAGTTACATCCACTGGATTGTATGCCGTGAGCTAGGATGGGAAGTTCCAAAGAAATGGTACGAGCACACGCCCCAAAGTGTGACGAATATAAAAGATTGCACCATTCTATGGGACTATGCGATTATCACGGACAGGAAAATATTGGCCAACAGACCTGACATTGTCATTCATGACAGGAGATCCAAGTCTTGCATGCTAATCGATGTTTCAGTTCCGGATGATAAGAACATCGCGCTCAAAGAAGCTGAAAAAATTAGCAAATACAAGGACCTGGAGATTGAAATCAACCGGATGTGGAGCGTGAAGTCTAAAGTTGTTCCGGTAATTGTAGGAGCGCTCGGAACGCTAAGGAAAGACTTTACAAAGTATGTAGAGTTGATACCAGGACGACCAAAGACTTCGGAGATTCAGAAGATCTCTTTACTGGGCACTGCCCACATTCTTCGGAAAGTACTTGGATGAATCGCTGAGAGCACTGGTAGTGCTCAGCATTCATTCATCACCGGCTGTGAGACCGAGAAGAAGAAGGAAAAATGTTCATAATAATGATAATAATAATAGTAATAATAATAATAATAATAATGATAATAATAATAATACCAGTTGTAACTTGATTATATTAACAAACCTGTTATTAACAACTTTATTATTTGTAAATGCAATACGTTAATAAACTTAATTTTACTAATAAACTCATTATTAGGGTTATGTGAATATTAATTAATTAATTATCAGTTAACAAGTCAGGGACGACGACGACTCACGCATTCCGTCGTCGAGCACGGAGTCCTCGTCGACATTCGCGAGGAGATTAGTCGAACCGGGAAACATGGAGGACATTCGGGACTGGAAGGCGGGCAACTTCTCGCACTCGTTGCCCCTGTAGATGAACTCCTTGTCCTGCGTTTTGCGTGCGCGCATAAAGGGGCATTCGTTGATTTTGTTCGTTAATCGGGTAATGATTAATTATCAATCGAAAATGGAGCAAAACGCCACGAAAAAGAGAACGAAGACAAACCCTCAGGAACGACGGGAACCCGCTGCCATAAAATGCCACCTTGAAATAGGAAGGCTGGAGTCGATGGGTGCTCAGAATCTTCTCGTAGAACTCCGACTGGGTTTGCTGGTGGCCGATTGAAAAATCACTGACGACGTGCAACCATGCGATTGAAACGCGAGCGATTGAAAAGTCAATCGAAAGTCAAACCAACCAGGATTCGACTGAGCTTGTCGTACCTGATCCT
This sequence comes from Hirudinaria manillensis, assembly GCA_034509925.1. Classification (NCBI taxonomy): domain Eukaryota; kingdom Metazoa; phylum Annelida; class Clitellata; order Hirudinida; family Hirudinidae; genus Hirudinaria; species Hirudinaria manillensis. Next base: position 4,685,440 of record CM067535.1, on the reverse strand, counting down.
CTCCTTGTAAACTGCTGCCAATTCCTCGCAGAGCGGAAGGCCGTATTCCCAGCACTGCAATGGAATTTCGAGCCACTAAATAAAGTCACCAGAAGACCTAACTGAATTGTTATAATGCATGCTAATTAACAACCATATTAGTAGTCATTTTAATCTTTATTATTAAACTATTAATATAAACAATCATCATCATCATCATCATATTTACCTTGCCCCTGTCAAACTCGTTGATGATGTGAAAGTACAACTCCTCCTTCCTGTTCCAGTCCTGCTGCGAGGACTGCGATAGGCCGGAGGGCGCGACCTCGTCCGACCAATCGAGGAGCTCGGCGTGGAGCAGGAGGCTGAAGGCAGCCTCCACGTGATTGGACGAGGCGAGGTGAAGGTCGTGGAGTTTGTAGACGTAGCGGACGTACATTTCTCGTCTGTTTGTCTCGTCCTTGTAGAAGTTCTGTAACATTAAAGAGGTGGTATGGTGAATATATTATTAATAATATATTATTATTATTATTTTCAAAGTTAATCATAATCATCACCACCAGAAATACTATCATTATTATCATTATTATTATTATTATCGTTAACTACACCATCACCATCATCATCATCATCATCATCCTCAAAGTCACTCACGAGTAGGTTGACAGTGCAGATGATCTTTATCTCCACGTTCTCCTCAGTCTCCAACATGGCCCTTCGTTGGATTGAAATCGTCCGATTTAAGAACAAATCGACGTCGACATTCATCGAATGACGTCAACAACCCTCACAACACGTGCATCGCGACGGATGCATTCACTCACTGGACATTCGTTGTTGTCATCATCTTCACCATCACCATTCACCATCTTCACCACCTCCATCATCATCATCATCATCAACATCATCATCATCATCAACACCTACCTGTAATCGAGGAGCCTTCCGAGGAGTTCCCCGACCGAACGAATGAAACTCCTCCCATTTTCCTTCCAGTCTTCGCCGACCTCGTTCAGCTTTTCCATCATTCTGAAGTTAAGCAGACGACCTTTCATCATCATGATGGTGATGATGATGATGATGATATTGATGCCCAAAAGATGAATCAACTGGTGTTTCTTATTTAATATCAATTTCTTTTAATTAATAAAATAATAATTTTATTATATATTTTAATAATATTATTAATATAATAAATAAAATAACAATAATAATAATCGATGTAAACGAAAGGAACCAGGAAAAAGAACCATAAAACCAAAAATGGTTATAGTAAAAATTTCAAAATGTTCGCCAGATGGCAGTCTGTTTTTAAAAACTCCAGCCTCCACAAAACAAAGGGACTTGTTAGAAACGGAGTTGTTGTTAGCCGTTGTTGTTAACCAAGCAACGCAGACCACAATCAGGATCATCATAATCATCATCATCACCAACATCAACAAGAAGTTACTGGGGAAACTCACTCAGAAGAAAGATAGGTAGTATCTAACAAATAGCCAGTAAATTGATAGAAACCATCAGCAACGACAACATTCGACGGTAAATTATGCAACACAACAACTCAACAAGAACAGCAACAACAACAACTGCAGCAACAACTCACATGGTCTCGAAGAGATGTTTGTAGTTGGCATCTCCGTTGTTCTCGTGGAGGAATGCATCGAGTTTGTTTACCAGTTCATCTTCGACCTGCGTTCCATTGGCATCGTTTGCAATTCATTCGTTCGTCCGTCATTCAATCGTTCAACGACGTTGTTGTTTATAATTATTATCAATACAATATAATAATACAACATTGTAAAACATATATAAACAGATGCCTGGAAAGTAACTGAAACATGAGACATGAAATCAATTGAATCTTTTATTTTCAATCTGTCAAACCTCATAAAGAAATGACGCAGCCATCGTCGTCATCATCATTGTCGTCATTATCATTGCCGTCATCATCATCGTCGTCATCAACGTCATCAGCAACGTCATCATCGTCGTCAGCAACGTCATCATCGTCGTCATCATCATTGTCGTCATCATCATCGTTGTCGTTGTCGGAAATCTGTTGCTCGTAGTTCGGAGTGGACACCTTGCCCGTATTGAAGTCGTACGCGCCCGGACAACAACGACATTCGAAATAACCCTCCTTGTACGACACTCCGGAAAAGTTGCAGAGCGGAAACAGTTCTCTGAGGCCGTCGAGTAGGGACTCGTCGAAGTTGGCGACCTTCAGACCTTGGAGCTCCTGTCTCGAGGGAAGGTAATGAAATAAGTAGGAAACTCCAAAGGGACAAGAGCCGGTCAGAAGCAGCAGGCACGTCGCATTCTCGAATCTCCTGACGAGCATGTGGTCCACGAAGTCTTGGTTCAGGAGGCTCGTGAATGATCTCCAACAGGCTCTCAGCTGTCTGTCCATGTGTCCGACCGCCCAGTCCGCGTATCGGTCGTCTTGGCCGAAGCCCTCGCCGTCGTTCGGCAGGACGAGGAGCCTCATGGACATGTAAGGCATGTAACAAGCAAAGACGATCATCGAATCTCCGCACTCCCTTTCGATGATTGCATGACAGAGTCCCCTCTTCAGCAATCTACCCTCGTCTTTGTATTTCGTCAAATTCAAGTGTTTTATACCCAAGACTTCTTTGTATCGCTGTGGATTAATTTGCGTCTCCATCATGAACCCTATCAAAGATTTCCATTCCTTGCCGAGACCTCCCAGGAGTTCTTTCTCGGCAGGACAAGAGTCGAACGAGCAGAGGCAGTGATCCCTAACGTCCCAAGGAAGTCGATTTTTAAAAGAATACTTGATGGCCTTATTAAAAGTCAATATCTCCTCGAATCTTTTTCTACACAAAGGACATCCTTGTCTGAAAAACATAAGAATTCTTTTCATTCGGAACCAACTCGCGACGAAACATAGAAAAATGCGAAGGAAGAGACTCGCTTACGTACTTTTGATCGCAGTCGTGGATGCACTTCAAGCAGAAAGCGTGACCGCACGGCAGCACGGACACCCTTTTCGAGTCGAGCGATTCGTAACAAATCGGACATTCCAAAGTTCTTTCGACTTCCTCGTACTCTACGTCGATCGGGTTTCCTTTGCAACTCTCGACCGAACAAAAACTCAAAAGAGGCGGCTTCGCGGCCGTGGTTTCGGCAGGATTCGTCTCGTTTAAGCTTAGATTTTCGAAATCACGAGTTGCCATTTTTCGCGCGAATTCGTTCAAACGTTTCTCTTGTTACTTTTAGTTAGTTTTTCTTACTTACTTTTTAGATTTTATTTGGGCAAGAATTGGATGAGAAAAAGAAAGATCATCAAAGCAAGTTCATCTTAGAAATTGTAAAATAAAATTTTAAAAATTATGGAATTTAAAAAGAATTTAAAGATTTTTTGACAGGAAACAAATTTCTATTTTCTCATTTTTAAATTAAATAACTCTTAATCTGCCCAAAGTCAATATCGAACTTGTAAATTTAAAACATTTTGAATGTGTGAAATTTATTGTCGGACTTTAAATTTGTCACGCACGCACGCACGCACGCACGCATGCACAACACAACAACTCACGCTCTGAAAGTTCCCGTAGTGTTGTTGCTGGCATTCCATCATCCCAAAGAAGATGGGGAGCACCGTGGAGCGGAGTTCGGGTTCCGGAACGAGAGACACGCGGAGGAAGGGGCCGACCATGCGAGGAATGAAGTGGATCTTGTTGTTGCCTGACGACGATGACGATGAAGATACGATGAGGAAGGAATTTATTGGTAAGCCAAAGCTCACAAGATATTATGTCGTAATAATAATAATAACAATAATAATAATAATAATAATAATAATAATAATAATAAGATGATGATGATGGTTGTGATGATGCAGCAGGTAAATATAATTACTTAATCCAATCATTCGCATCGACCGAGAACATAATCAGCATATGATTAACATAATTAGCATATGATCGACATAATAACCGAGGTTGTTCCACATGGAAGACAGCTGATAGGCCAGCACGATTCTCATATCGCCGTAGCTGAATCGATAAAATATAATGAATTGTAGGGTAATAAGTCAGGCAATAAACCGTACAATTTATTGATATAAATTTATATTAATTAAATTAAACGATAAATATTTTCTTTTTTAAATCGTAAGAAAAAAAACCAAAGTTCGGAAAAGAAACGGCACCGACCTCGACTTGACCTTCTGAGCCTTGGCGGCGGAAAAATCTTGGAGTTGAAGCGATGGTTGAATGGCAAACTTCACGGAGGTCTCGAAGTATAACTGCCACAACTGGAGTCGAAAGGGAATCGTTTGCGGATTACGAGCTCGTTATTATAACGTTATCGTTAAATGTAAATATTTACGTCGTTGTTACATTTGTGATGATTTGTTATTGATGTGTTATTGTTATAATTAGGCAGGTTGCAATATATATATGTGAAGCAAAACAGGAAGAAGATGTGCATGCTAAATTATCGCATGCTGATGAAGGGAATATACGATATACAGAAAAAATCTGTTATTACTCATTGCCATTATTATTATTATTATTACTGTTAATATTATTATTATATTATTATTATTAATTATTATTATTAATTATTATTATTGTCATCATGCAATACACATTTCATTTGACATTGGAACAAACACAAAGTCATTGCAAAGATACGTAAGCATCGAAATATCGTTTTAGCTTCAATTAAGTTATGATAATGATGACGACGTGACGTCATCGAGAAGGCAGACGACTCACCTGAGCGTCGAACTGGGACGAATGGAGGAATTTGTCACAGAGAGTTGTTGCAATGAATTGAAGGGTCCTCAGGAAAGTTCTTGAAGGTAATAATACGATCGTAAGTATTTTTGGAAATTAATTAAACCTTACTAATGTTATTATTGTTGTTATTATTGTCATTATTGTTATTATTATTACTATTATTATTGTTATTATTATTATTATAATTATTATTATTGTTATTATTAGCATTAGCACTACTGGTAACTTTACAATGTTAACATTATTAACGATTTTTTTTAGAACACAAATGCAATAAATTGCTCAAGAAATTCAAGAAATTCACTGCAGACCTATTCATGCTCATCCTGGAAATGAACCAATCCCTTGGTATGACGTCAGAGGTCATGAGGTCATTCAAAGTCACAAAGAACTTGGTCAGGGTTTCCTGAGAAGGGAAGACGATGATGGCAATAGATAATCATTGTAATGGTTACCTTGTTATAATTAATTATTATTATTACCTTACATATTTGATTGTTATTGTCATTATAATCAGCTATTATTATGTTCTATTATTATTATTATTATTATTTATTGTGAACCTTATTACAGTATATGAATGCACTGCAATTATCGGTAATTTTCCATTCGTGATTTTTGAGAAAACACAGGATAGTAATGAAACAACATTGACAAGTAATAATAATAATAATAATAATAATAATAATAATAATAATAATAATAATAATAATAATAATAATAATAATGGTAATCAAAATATGCTACAATGTTTCATACAAAGTAAATTGACTCCATTTAGCAACTCAAGAATCTCGAAGCAGGAATTGAACCTTGGCGTGGAAGGTTGACTGGAGTGAAGAAATGAAGGAGGAGTAGGTGTCCTCATCTAGGAAGGTCAACAGGCTCACAAAGCAGGCCACCATGATACCCTGGATTGGTGAAGACGATTGTGATGATGATGATGACGACGACGATGATGACTACGAAGATCATGATAAAGGAATGTATTAGCCTCCTAATTGTAACTTTTTGAGCATCACACGAAGATAATATGATGTTAATCATATTCATGATGGCATCATTATAATATGATAATGAGGCTAAACAGATTTCAGGCATATATTATTATAATGCACCGATACCATATCATCAGAGAGCGTGGCCTTCAGCAGTGCCATGAGGGGCACCAACAAACTGTTCAGCAGCAACTGGACTTCCTCTCTTGTAACTTTTTTCTGAAGAATTCACAATAAATTCAAACCATTTGTTTATTTTTATAGTAATAAATAATAATAAAAATAATAATAATAATAATAATTCCATTTATTGATTACCATGCTGGTTGAATTTATCTAAATATTTTTAAAAAAGATTATTTAAGAGATTGAATAAAGGCTGACAAATAAATGGCAATGCATCTTCAAATCCACTGAAGTAACTTTTTTTTAATTATAAAAGTCAATTAGATTAGAATTGATTTTATGATCGATCTATTGGCAATCGTGCAATCGGCAATCGATAGATTGGTTTTAAATCGATCAACAGTTTCTCACATTCTTCTTGCATTCGTGGAAGACGAGGAGGACGTCCGAAAGGATTTTGGTTGACAATTTCACGTTCTGCTTGTTGAATATGTGCATCCTCAGCTGAGACATGTAAGTTGAGATCACCTTCCTCCTCCATTCTGTTCAATCAATCAATCAATCAATCAATCAATCAATCAATCAATCAATCAATCAATCAATCAATCAATCAATCTGTGATTAATGTCCAATTGATAGGCCACCTTCTTCTTGGAAAAGAGATGATGATGAAAGAGATTGGAGGCACTTGAGTTTGCACTTGCTGACCTGAGCTGAACTCGTGGCCAACGACGGCAGGGACTTGATCATGTCGTTCAAGATTGAACTTGAGTAGACTGGTTTCAACAGTTGCGAAATGTTGAGCAACAAATAATGGAAGTTGAGGAGACAGGTTGACTGGGGATAACAACAAAAAAGTAAGAAAATATTTTTGAAATTGAATTTTTATTGATTTCCAAAGAAAATTTTAAATCCACAGGAACTTATAAATCAAACCTGAACTCCTATTATGGCTTCTGAAGTGAGGGACAGCATCCTGCACAGCGATCGGACAAGAACCTGGAGATCCATCAAGAACCAATCTTCGTGCTGCTCGTGAGCCCTGGTAAAAAAAACCCCTCTGAGGTAAAAAATGTCAATGGGAAAGGAAAGAAAATGAAACTCAAAACCTCTTGAACAAGAGCCACGACTGAACGATGCACTTTGAAATGTAGTCAAAGACTTTGAAGCAATTCGTGGCCAGAACGAGTTCGTCGGAGAAAGAGTCGATCGGAGAAGACGGAGGATCCGAGGTGAGAGAAGCCGCGCTCTCGATCGCCCGACACAGGCATCTTATAAGCGACCTTTAATAAAAAAAAAAGAAGTCATTGAATGCTGAAGCTTCTTCGATCGATTGACCGGTTGTTGGAAAAAATGATTACCTGAAGACCAGGACACCTGAGAAGTTGTTGGCCAAATACATTTCAAAAACGGACTTGAAGCACTCAAACTTGCTGTCTTCAAGGACCTCAAACACTTGAATCTACGAGGAACAAAAGACAATCCTCTCGTCTTGTACTCAATCAATGAACCAATCATTCATCCATTCAAACAATCATTTTGTTAGTATGATAATCAATGGTGTAATTACAACAACTTACCAAACCCTAATACTAACCATAACCTTAACACTAACCCTAGCTCTGACCCTAATACTCACCCCAGGTCTAATCCTAACACTAACAACTAACCTTAATACTAATTCTAACCCTAACCCACTAACCCCAACTTTTAAACCTAAGACTAACCCCAGCTCTAACTCTAACCAAAACCCTAAGACCAGCCCTAACCCTAGATCTAATCCCAAGCCTAGCTCTAACCCCAACCATAGGTCTAGTCCTAACCCTAACCCTAGCTGTAACCCTAACCATAACACTAACCAATTCTCTTTGGAAGAGCTTTCACATAATAAAAAAAGCCTAACCAAAGAAGTGAAAGCAAGGAGTTCATTGTCGTCTGTGACTTTCCCAATGACGTCGAAAAGGGCGTCGAGTATGTCGGGAAGGAACTAAAAAAACAACGAAACCCGAGTTACAATGACAGGCGAGAGAAGTATCAAAGCGAGGGAGGAATGACCTTCATGATCTCGTGACCTTCGACCCTCATGAAGCCCTGCAAAATGTCTTCGAGATCTTCTGACCTCACGTTCCACTGGAGGAGTTTGACGATGTCGACTGAAACAGAACCGACGACGACGTGAACGCGATTGTTTATTATAAATAAATAAATATAAATAAATAAATATTATAAATAAAAAAGATGGAGAATGTTAAAAAAAAAAGTTAGTTGGCTCAGAGAAGTCATGACTAAGAGTCATTTAAAAGATTCTGACGAAACGATGAAAAATATTTTCAAACACTCAACGATTTTGCGTCAACTTCGTCGAGCAGAGCAGCGTCTCCAAGATGGCGGTTTCTCTGTCGACGACCTGATACGAGGAGTCCGTCGGTCTGTTGGGCCCGATTACGTCTGGCAGTTCCAAGTACCCCAGAGTAGAGAGTTTTGATTCATCGCACTGAAACATGTATCTCTGACATAATATAAACAAATAACTAACATAATATCATCATCATCATCATTATCATCGCAGAAGCAGAAGCCATAACTAGCAATGAAAGTTTCAAAACTGCCTTGTAAATGAAGAGGTTGTGGATTCCGTCGTGGAGAGTCGTCACGTCGCTGGTCGACAGCTTCAGGAATGCAAAACCGATGAATTTTTTTTCCGGCTTGGTTTTTTCTTTATTTTTAAATCGTTTCTTAATTTATTTCCAAAGAATGGATGATTAAAATCGCGTTCGACTCACGAGAACAGTGTCGAAACTCCATTCTCAAATGGCATTCGAAGAAGCACTTGACAGGCAACGACAACTGAAACGAGAAGACAACAACAACAAAGTTATCCTTGGCTGCACAAACCACTCATCCATGACCCTGTTAGTCAGTCATCTGTGCCCTCGTAATAATAATCATTAATTCACGAGTCATTAACAACAGTTTTTTTATTTTTGATCACTCATGTTACACGGATTTATTCTGATGATTTGCCAAGGAATTCCAGAATGACTGAACGATCGATCGTGTGATCGGACGAGTGGAGTTTGATGCATCACCTTGAAGGTTTCGTTCCACTTTGGGTTGTTGCAGTGGTAAGAGACCGGGGACTTATGTTCTGCAGAGGGACTCACTCCTGAACCGATGCGCAAGCATTTCTGAGGGGCATTGAAAACAAAAATAAAAATTAAATCAAGCACGGCTTTATGTTACGATAACAATAATAATAATACTAATGCTACTATTACTACCACCACTAATTTTAATAATAATAATAATAATAATAATAAATCCAATAATATAATTAAATATATCAAATCCATATTTTTATATATAATTCTTAAGTGATCATCAACATTGATTGTAAACCTGGACGTGTTCTCCTTCCTTGTGCATGACGATGACTCTGGCCTCGACGTTCTTCTGCGACGTTTTGTTGCTCTTCTCGAAGTCGCACGACACGAGCGTCACGTACAAGTCGTTGCGTGTGCTGTCTGCAATCGACATCACAACAACAAGAGATAGAAGCAAAGACTAAGTTCATAACAATATTTACAACATTGCTTAATGGACGTCCCACAACAAACGACAACATCGAGACAAAACAATACTCGGCTTTATGACGTCCGGAAATCCAAGTTTGTCCGAATATGCAACGCCCTTGAAACAGTGCGATTCCTTCTCCAGCAACTCCTCCACCTCTCCGAAGAAGAGACGGAGAGACACGATCATGCCTAACGAGGTGGAATGGAAAACATTTGATTGATTGATTGATTGATTGATTGATTGATTGATTGATTGATTGATTGATTGATTGATTGACTGATTAAAACGAAAACAGATAAAATGAGTTTTAAACTTTTAAAAACATCTTTCATTTTACAGACCACCTGCAAAGTCAATTACTGATTACTCAAAGACTAATTACACAGTTGCATCTAAAAAAAAAATTTTTCCTACGGTTTTAGGTCGACAGAAAATGACGAGGTGGGAAACTCCGAGGAAACTCACAAAAACTTCTGCCGGGCGTTTTTTCCGGTTGGGTGCACTCCATGTCGGACCTCATCAGATACTCGTGGAAGTAAACAAAGTCTTGCTCTGAGCAGCTGAAAAATCCAAGAAAAATCAGTTGAAACAAGAATTGATAGAAACGATCGAAGGCTAAACTACCCGAGAACTTTGAGACTGAAGGTATGCGACTCCTCGGCAGATGACTTTTCCAAGAGCGCCTCCGTGATCCTTGCCACTGGATGTCAATTTGAACATCAAAACAAAACATCAATTTTCCAATCACGTTCGTCTGCCAGAAATACAGAAATCCAACCTCCGCAACCGTAGGGCCTCCTGTAGTCCGAGGTCGTCGGTTTGGAGTTGTCGGATTCCTTGAGGCCGCCGAGTCGGAAGACTCTGGTGACCAGGTACGCGTCTCTCTCTCGGTCGACTCTGCCGAGATCCTGAAAAAGCGAGAACTCTCGAGGTGAGCAAAGACTTGCTTTTGTCGGAAAGTTGCGACCGAAATGTAAAGAAAGAAAAGTGTAAAGAAAAGACAAGTCAAATTCCAACCTTGAACAAAACCGAACAGTTTGCCTGGCCGTCGGGTCTCGTGACTTTGCCGTTCTTGTTTATAGTCATCACAAAGTTTTCCCTTCAAAGTAGGGATTAAAAATCATTGCAAAATTGTTTTGTTAAGGTATATTATTATTATTATTACTATTATTAAATTATTATTATTAAATGCAAACAGGAAATTAAAAAAAAAATAACAGACAAAAGATAGCAGAGGAGAACATCTGTCGACTCGTTCTTAAACTTTCAACCCGTCGAATTAAAAACATGACACCGTTGGAAATCTGAATCGAACTCACGTGAAAGGCTGGAACGAAGGAGCGTCGAAGAGTCGCAAGTGAACGACAAAGTCGTGGTCCAGCGACGTCGCAAGACACGACGAACTGAGGAGGATGTGAAAGGTCGAAGTCGCAGGCCGTCGAACGTCTTTTGCCTGCGACGTGGAACCCAAGGTGGACTGAAGTCTGTGAGGAGTCTGAGTCGAGTGGAGGAATAAATTTTTTTTAATTTTAATTTTAATTAACTTGAAAATTAACAAAACAATTATGGACTACTTATATCATAGTCGTGATCTTAATTGATATTATTATTATTACTGTTATTATTATTACTATTATTATTATTATTATTACTATTATTATTATTACCATTAGCTAATACTGTGCCACTAATAAAATCATGATTAATTAATTTCTATCACTCAAGTGTGCCTATTTCAGGATAGTGCCTTCATAAGTTTATAGAGAATCCAAAAAGAACCCAAAAAATCAATAGTGGCAATACCAATTAGTCACAATATCAACTAATTATAATATTAATTAGTTTCAATATCAATCAGTCGTAATATTATTCGTACTTTCAATTTCGACGGACTCTTGCTCTTCGTGTGGATGTCTTTGGAGGTGCTGATGCTTTTCAAGTGCAGATGGTAGAGTTCGAGGGGATTCATTCCAAAGCCATCCACAGGTTCGTCGTTCATCCTCGGGATCACGTCCAATCCCAGGAGTCTGCAGGAATCGTTGGATTAAACCGTTAATTCCTCCTTAATTATTCACGATTAATAATTAATTATCAAATGATTATCGAATTAATGAATTAGTAAACGTCGAATCGGCAGATCAACGGCCAATTAACGAGAGTCGAGCAATTTGAACTGAATTTTTGAAGTGCACTCGAAGAGAAAAAGGCTAAAAAATTCAAAGGCGAAAAAACGCACTTGTTGCCCCAGTCGATGTTCTTGCCGACCTTGGACTTGAGTTCCCTCGTCTGCTCCGTCGTCAGCGACCGAGAGACGAGGACCCTCCTCGAGTCCATCAACTCGAGCATGACTTCCCCTACCACGGCAAACTTGGCATTCTTCTTGTTGTACTGCAAAAATTTGGCTCTAAATTTGGACTCGAATTGAGAGATGAATTGCATCATTCTACTTCAATAATCGTTAATAATATGTTTAAAATAGAATGCATTGATTCAAGGATAGTCCATATGGAAACAGAGGATTCAATACTAATGCATTTAATATAGTAACATAATCATTAATAATGTAGTTATAATAGAGTTATAATTTAGTCAAGGTTAATCGATACGGCATTAAGGGACGTACAACTTCTGTGAACATCCTCTTCCTGATGGCGTTCCATTCTTTGAGAACGTACCCGACTTCGCTGACCGTCACATCCTCCACGATGACGAGAGACCTGACAACAAATGCAAATTTTCTTTGGACGTTTGTGATGCAAGGAAATCGTTTGCGACTCACCCGTCAGTTGATCGCCGACATTTCTTCAAAACCACGTAGGAAGCAGGAAACACACCCTTATTTAACATAAATAAATTCAATTTCAGTTGTCAATGCTCCATATAATTAATCCACAAGAAGGAAATGTCAGTGTATACCAGGAGAGATTTGTTTCTTAGATTGCATCCCCTGTACCAACCTAGAAAATTGATCTTGAAGTTAATTTTTGCAGCATATAATAAGAGTTGTGGCACAAATCAAACTGACCCAGGCACTCTTCTTGGATTTGCACAATGTCACCGATATTAAACGCCAATCCATGCTTTACCTTACCATCAAAATTGTAGGTGGCTTGAATTGAAAACATTGAAAAAAGTTGATGTATCAAATCAAATTATATTTATTTTCGAAACATAAGGTTCTGTCAATCTTACCAACACCGAGTTTCTTTGGAGATATTGCATTCCACATCACTTGACTAAATCTTAGTGAAATGAACAGTCATAACTTTGATGTGTCAAACACTTCCGCATTTACATTGTCATGCAACAGTAAAACCTTTAATTTTGATATGCCTCGATATCATCAAGAATTATTCGTTCGAACGCTTTATATTCAAAAATTGTTTAATATCATCTGTGAGTGCCGATTGAAACCACGACTCCGCACCAGAACAGCACTATGTTTTCGTCTAAAAATATAATTAGTTTTCGAAATTTTGAAAAGTTAATTACAAACACTATCACTTACAAAAAAATTCATTTCCGATTCAAATATTCTAACTTTAATTGCCCCTCGATTTACGCCTCTAAGCCTTTGTCGAATCTAATTTATAATTTTGCTTAATAGCTGTTGGTGATGATGCATAGGAAAGAGCTGTCAATTTAATTCACTTTGTAAAATAAAGCAGAGGTAGTTTGCAGAGACAAATAAAAAAAAGTATTAAAATTATTTTAGGCGCTATATGATTTTTGCCTGTCGGAATGTGATGAGCTAGCAGACGATCATTGTTTATTAAGTTGTATTTCTTGTGTGATACAACAAAAATTCTGGGAAGAATATTTTTAGTGTTTAGTAAATTATTTGACTTTTTATCAAGCATTATTTCTAGTTTCGAACTCTGGTCATTTTCGTCAGTTGAGCAAACGGCAACAATAATTGAGAGAAACATATTCAGCTTGTAGCTTGTAATATTGTAATTAGGCCAAATGAGAAAGATTCGATCGATAATTGCCATGGTTAACAGAAACCTCACGAAAATCAAACGAAAGAGAGTTATTTTAGTACTTTTTTCTAGTAATGCTGAGGATAATGATGAGAGTAGAATTAAGCAAGACTAACCCCGAGTTTAATTTGTATGTGACCATTTTTGACATTAGTATCTGTTAAGATAGTTGAAGCTGTTTACTTTATGAGAATTTATCATTTTGTTGACAAACAATTTTATAGAATTTTTAAGAAATTTATTAAACAACAGAGATCATGTAATAGCAACTAAAGACAAAACTACCAACGAAATTGAATTCACAAGTGAAATTCAGTCCTCAGAATGAAAGAAATAAAAACAACATAAATCGTCGTTCAAAACAGAAGCTCTCTTGCAACAAATCCGTCCGGATAATATCTCGCTATGAGCTTCCTCGTTTCAGCGTAGACCAGGATGAACATTGAGAACGGAATCGGCACCACAAACCAGCTCCATCTTCAAGGGAGAAAATTTAGATTAGAAAGAGGCATTACAGAACTTTCATCCGGTTAAAACAAACACATTTTTACTCCCCTTATTTTATTTCGAGAATATCAGGAGTATTACTGGGAAAATTTAAAAAAATGAAATGTCGTAGTCAAGGTCAGAATTATTTATCATTTCTGGGTCACTTACTGGAGTGGAGCAAAGTTCAAAGTCATGGCCATGCCTGGGATGTAAGACAGTAAGATGATGATGGCGAATTCCATTGCAAGTCCTGCTATAATCTGAATGTTTCTATCAAAAAAAGTGATAAATACGTTTCATTTAAATTTGATTTGAAAATGTGCAGCCATTCAATTGTTTTGTCTACAAGAAGTTTATTATGGAAAACTAAAAAATATCATCTGGTTTAATGTTATGCTAGGACATGGGATAGTCCTTCATAATTTGCAACTTCTTAACGTCCTAGTCAGAATCTACCAATCAATGAAATCTTGGATACAAAGATGTGTTTTTACTTATACATTTGTAAGATATGAAATTCAAAGCTTGTGTTAAGCTTACACCATGCCCTGCTCCAGCAACGAGGCTCTTCTGGTCTTGCAACACATCAAGTTCATCCACTGGCCCAACACGACACCTGCCAGGTATCCCGTATAGCAAGTTATTTCTACCAGTTTTCTCTGGGCAAATGTCTGCAGAATGAAATATTTATTTTACTAAACTTTTAAAAAATCATGGAGTCTTTACAATTATATAAAATATGTCTAAATAATTAAATATGAATTAATAAAACATAATAGATGTCAGTTTACCAACCCATTCTTGACCGTACGAATCTTGCAAATTGTTTATGGATGGATCCGTCCACTCGTCCCTGAGACCGATGACCCTCTCTGGCCTGAAACCAAAATGTGCCAGGATGACGAAGTACAAGAAGATGCCCCCGAGAGACTCCACGATGCCCACCTGGAAGATGGTCAGTCCTAGCAACCTAGATGAGTCATAACATGGAATACAATGGTGTAAGGATTATTTGCACACATAAAATACAGTATAATGTTTAACATTTATGAAAACATAAACTAAATTTTCGATTATTTAAGTTTATTCAACTTTAAGTGTGTCTGGGGAGGTTCCTAAAGTATTTAATAAAAAAATTCCAATCGATTCCAAAGGTGGCGTCAGCTCACTTTCCAGTAACCAATGTTTCATTAGATCGATCCCTAGGTGGCCTCTTCATAATGTCGCTTTCCGCCTTCTCCCAGGCTATGGTGATGGCAGGGATGATGTCCGTACCGAAATCTATCCAGAGGACGCAAATCGTACCCAATGGGAGTGGAATTTGGAGGAAAATGAAAAGCAGGAAGGGTAGGGTTTCGTCCGCTATGTGGGTGACCGTGTAGGCCGTGGTCTTTTTTAGGTTTTCAAAAATCAGGCGACCTACGATTAAAAAGTTTGATCATAATGTGTTTGATTTGAATCTTAGGATGAGTTGGAATTGATTGACTGTTGGTTGCCTATATTGATTGATTTGATTGGACGTTGCCCTAGCAGCTGAAGAACAAAAGAGTTAATGCTTGACATGAGTCCAAACCTTCTTCGACTCCAGTGACTATGGAAGCAAAGTTGTCGTCCAAGAGGATCATGTCTGCTGCCTGTTTGCTGACGTCAGATCCGGTGATGCCCATGGCTATGCCTGCAATAAAAAGTCAGGGAAATGAATAATCAAATTCTATTTTTGTTTACAACATCGATGTTCAGGTTATACATCAATTTTATAAATATAAACAAATATTCATTTGATTGGTGGACCACAAAAAAAGTCTTCAATTTGAAACTCCCAACAGACCTATGTTCGACTTTTTGAGAGCCGGAGAATCGTTGACTCCGTCTCCGGTGACGGCCACTATGTTGTCCAACTTTTGGAATCCCTCGACTATGATGAGCTTCTGCTGTGGAGAGGTCCTGGCAAATACGATCTCTGGATACTGCTTCAGGATGGTCTCCAGTTGGCTCGAATCCATCTCCTTGAGTTCCTCTCCCGTAACCACTATGGCCGTGGCATCTCTCGAGTCGACTTCATCGACCGGGATGTTCATTCGTCTGGCAATGTCTTCTTTCGTCTCGCTGCTCGAGCTGATGATGTTGACGGACTTGGCTATGGCCTTCGCTGTCACGGGATGGTCTCCGGTCACCATGACGACTCTAATTCCAGCCTCGCGGCATTTGTTGACCGCGTCCGGAACGTTAGGTCGCGGTGGATCTATCATGGAAATGAGGCCGCAGAAGCGCAAATCGCTCAGCGGAAAGTTAGGATTTTCGGCATCGAACTGAAATCCAATCGGATACTTGGCCGGGTCGAGAATAAGGTCGCAGAATCCTAGGACCCTTTCGCCCATCCCTCCCAGTGTTTCGTTGGCAGTCTGGAATCTTTTCTTCCACTTGTTATTCAGAGGTACGTCGACTCCCTTGACGAGAATGGTACTGCATCTACTCAATATTCTCTCGGGCGCTCCCTTCATCACCAGAACGTGGTGGCCTGGCATATCCACTGATTGATGGATTGAAACCTAGAACGAGTTTCAACAAAATGTCGGAACTGCTTTAACGAAGTAGTAGAGAAATTGATGAAGACAAACCTGAAACTTGTTTGTGGAATTGAACGGAATTTCAATGACTTTTTTGTTTTTATTCCTGATATCCATGACTCCTCCCAGAACCGTCTCTGTGTACTTGAGTATGGCCGTCTCGGAGGCATCACCTGCTACTTCTCTTTTTGCAATGGGTATGTTCTCCTGGCCCGATTTGAACTCGGCTCTGTTGCACAAGGTGGCCACTCTTGTCAGGCTCTCCCAGGCCTTCGTCTTGAGCTCCTCACTGGTGGTGATCTGTGACCCCGACGTATCCACTTCGTGTATTGCACCGTCGTACCACTGGTGAGCGACGGTCATCCTATTCTGAGTTAGAGTACCAGTTTTGTCCGAACAGATGACCGACGTTGAGCCCAGAGTTTCGACGCACTCCAATGCTTTCACCAGACAGTTCTTCTTTGCCATTCTCTTGGCCGTCAAGGTGAGGATGACGGTGACTGTCGTGAGGAGACCCTCAGGTACGTTACCCATGATGATGCCGATAAGAAACACGAACGCTATGATCCAGCCGTAGCCGAGGGCTAACAGAGCAATGAGAAATACCAGACCCATGATAAACGAAACAATGATGATGATGTTGACGAAGAATTGCATCTCCTTCTTCAAGGTGGTTTCTGAAGTTCCGGTATCAGAAGCGAGACCGGCTATCTTACCCATCATGGTCAGATCCCCCGTGGCTATGACTATACCCCTGCCGATGCCCTCGACTACGTTGGTAGAAAAGAAAGCCAAGTTCTTCGTCTCTAGAGGATTGTCGTGGGTGCTTTCGGCACTTCTCAGGAGAGGTTCGCTTTCACCTGTCAGTGATGAATTGTCGACCTTGAACCCTTGGGAAAAAGTGACCCTTATGTCGGCAGGCAGTCTGTCTCCAAATTTCACTTCCACCAAATCCCCAGGGACTAGCTCTTCTGCGGGAATCATAATCTTCGTTCCGTCCCTAATGACCGTGGCTTGCTGAGGTACTAGCTTTTTGAAAGACTCCATGATCTTACTGCTGGCAGCCTCCTGGTAGTAGGAAAAACATCCGGTGATGACGACTACGCTGATGAGAACTATTCCCAGGTAAAGATTGTCTCCTGGAGGATTACTGGAATCTGCATACTGAGCACCGTAGGCGGCAAAGCAAAGGATGCCACCTGCCCAGAGCAAAACTGCAAAACCAGTGAACAGATTCTTGAGGAACTTTACCCACTCCGGTGTGGTTTTGGGGGGAGTCAGGGCGTTTGGACCGTCTTCTGCCAGTCGTTTTTTAGCCTCGATCGTGGTCATTCCCTGTGGATTTAAAGTGATACTTAATAAGTAGTTTGTACACTGTTACTCTCAATATATCAGTTTCGAATTTAACGGGTTCTTAAATGTTTCGCTCTGATATAAGTTGATTATTTTAAAATGAATAATTGTTTTAAATATATTCAATTGATTTATAATCTTATTGTTAAATTAATAGCAAAAACAATCGAAAGCCGTCGAATTACCACTTCCACATCCGTATTGAGGCGTCTTGTTAATTCTTCCAGTGTAACTTTGTGATCGTCCTGAAAGGTATTCGATAATGGTAACGGTTGCTAACAACTGATTCGTAATCGTAATAAAAGCTCAAATTTCATTTCCAGTTGTACCGTTTCGACTCCTTTCTTCATGGCTTCCCTGTCCAGCTTCTTCTTCCTCCTGAATCTGAATCTTCCTCCATTCTGTTCAACTTTCTTCGATGCATCCTGCAATAAAGTACAACTTGAATACAGTTGCTAAAGCGAAGGCTAAAAGTGGGTTTCCATGTCATTTTATTTCTAAAATGTCGAGACCTCTTGAGCTATTGAATTCCATAATTAGTCGAGGCTAATATGTAGAATGTTGGGTGAATATTCGACCAACGTTATCCTATTCATGCTGAACCTAAAATGAGTCGAACTGGTTTATTATTTAAACCTGGAGCGAATGCGAAGAAGGAATATTCCTGAATAGCTGGTCTTCCGAAGCGACGTAGGCCAAATTTTCCACGCCGTTCATGTCGAGCGATCTTTCCAGGCGATGGTGGAAAATAATATGACAGCCCCCGAAGGAATATGTAGAAACCGAAACAGTTTAGCAGGTAAATATCTCAAAAAAACATCTAAAATGGTTTCTCATAGCGAAACTGTGCTGACTAAATCTTACTGGTCCATGAGCTTTATAAAAGTTCCTCAAAAGCACAAGTCGAACCAAGCTGGCTAAAAGCGGTTTTGTGTGAAAGGTTGGCCTATCAATGGCATGGATAGATTTGCCTCAATCCGATTACATGAAAACGTTACCAGTTAAGACTGGTTCTCAACAAAAGGTTACCTTTAGAGTCTATGAATCTCTCGATATAACCTGGCCGCTGGAAGTAGTTATGATTTCAGTTAGAGGGTGATATTGTTAAGTTAAATAATAAATTAACTTTTAATCCATGATTCATTTTTTGGAATCACCGTTGAATGTTGGTCACGTTTCTCCTAGTTTGGCCGACGAAGATACACCATTACGAAAAAGTACTTGATTCCTTAAATCACGATGGGCATTTTCATTGCTCTCGCCATTACAATGGCGGTTTTTTTTCCAGGGATTGAGAGCAACTAATAACCAGATTTTCTGCTTTCATTTTCTGCTTAGATTTAAAATGATCTCTTCAAATTCACGTAACAAGTCCTTACCAAAGGTTGAAAATTTGAATTTAGTTCCTAAAAGGGGTGCCAAAATCCCAGTCAGATTTTAACTTTATCATTTAGAGTTCTTTTACACTACATTTCACCTTATTTTCATTATGTTCAAATTATGTTCGTATTAGATCCATCAAACAAAATCTCCTCCGCATTTAAATAAATAATAATATTGATAATTTTAAAACAAAGAATCCACGAATTCATCGAAACACTTGAGAAGCAAAACCCATTTTGAAATTTTTAATAATCTCCCGGAAATTTTAAATGCTTGCTTTACAATATGTGCTGTGTACAGAATTAAGATCATAACATTTACTTAAAGATGTTTGTTACTGTCATATTGAAAATAGAATATGGAAAACTAATTCCATCTGGCGTGAAGCATCCATTCGGATTGGAGCACTCATCCATCTTGCGGCATAAAAAAAAAACAAACGATTTTCTATCCCAGAGCCATTTTTGCATTTTGTTTTAGACTTAAGCTCAAATAAAACGCAGATCATATTTTATTTGGACAAGGAAAAACAATAAGTTGAAAGTAACATAAATACCGTCAGATCGCGACAAACCAACAGGAAAATAAAGGAATTGTTTCGTTGACTATGACTTGTAACCTGGTAAATGCATCTATTAACCACAACTTTAATTAGAACATGCCCATTAGTTTGATTTAAGAAGGAATCAGGTACTTGAAACGATTAACTGAACGCAAAATAATAAAAACGAACTAAATTCAGTTTTAAGAAACAGGCACTGCGAATGGTTATTGGCGCTACGTTGTCAGATCGCGTGGTCTCTTCAATCCAAGATGGCTCTCGTCTTTCCGATGTTCATGCCGGCCTGGGAGGCACCTTTGTTGCTGCCGTATTGGAGGCTGATGATGCTCTGTCCAGCCTTCAACTGCTCCTCAGTAAATTCTCTTGTATTCCTCTCGTGCTTCTTGGGCCAATACCCATCTGGACCTCTGTAGCTTGCCTTGCTCTGAGCCTGCGTGTTTAAGAAGTTGCATCATTGGGGATGGTAAAATGGAAAGTAAAGATTAGCGCCTTTTTGACTTTTTTGTAACTTCATTTTGGAGAGCAGAGTGCATTATAATTCGTAAAATAATTTATTTAAAAATCTTTTTAAAAAAAGCCATAAAATGAATCTTAATTACCTCAATTCCAAGGGCCCTGATACAGACGCAGACCTGGGCGAGATTCAAAGCACCCTTCTCGTGCAGTGACTCGGTAGGGAAGGTGGCAGTGTCGGCGACGCCGAACTGCTGAACCAACTTGGTGAAGGTGGCAATCCTCTCTCTCTCCCTCATGATCCTCATGGCTTCGATCTTGGCAGGCTGGAACGACTTGTCCTGCCAATTGATCTTTCCCGGCATGAGGACATCTATGAGCCTTTGTTGTAGGAAAAGGAATTATGAAAATCAGGTTTAATTAAATTCAGATGTAATTAAATTATACTCAGAATCGCTGGAAATGCGACCATTTTTGCAAGTGGCTACTTGTGGTTGGATGTTTAACGCTCAAAGAATGTTAATGGAAGTCGATGGTTGTTAGAAAACTTTTAATTGATCTTAGAAGGAGACCATTGGTCCTTCTTAACCGACAACAACAGACTTCTTAACTCGCTTCTCAGAAGATAATTGCCCGAATCATTAATTAGCCATTCCTTTATAAAGAAATGTGAAATAGCTGAAACTGGAACAGACTATAGTGAGTAAGTAATGAAGTAGCTCGATAAAATCATCTTATTGCGTCAGAAACGAGCTCTAGACGATTCAGAAAGATGCTGCAACAAAAATAATCCCCTGGCATCCTAATTCGTCATTATCTATGGCTTGCGGACTTTACCAATTAAAATAGCGGGGGTCTTAGGCTTACAGAAAGCGGAATCCAGCAGGTAATTGTCCAATTAGCTCGAGAAAGAAAAATCAGCCAAGAACGACTCACTTGCAGAGGATGAAACCATCGCCGAGTGCTGCGTAGAAGCCGTCGTGTGAACCGTCGATTTGGTCGGGATTCGAGGGGATTTCGGACACCCCAGTCACCAACTGTATCCAGTGCAGACACCTCACGGCCTCATCCGGGTCGAAATTGGCCTCGATCTGACAATTAAGAGGACATTTAGGCCAGAGTATGAGTGTGCTGTGACTTGGTCCATATTTTGCAGAAATTAATTTCCCTAAACACACTTCGGTGGTGTTTGCAAAGTAGATTTCTAATAGCCATTGTGCTTGTATACTTTCAGCCGAGATACTATCTATTCGCATTTCGATTCGATACAAATGAGGCATCGTATCGGATATCGCGGAAAGAAACTCTCACGTTTCTCGTGAGTTTAAGTGGTTTAAGTTGAGTTTAAATCTCCACCAACATCTATTGGATACTAAAAATTCCATACGCATGAAAAAAAACTAAGTCTCCACACATTTCCTTAAAGTGAGACGAATATGCATGGAATTCGAATAACCGAATCTACAAGATGGCTTCTCCCCAATTTCTCATGAAACCATAGCTCAAAATCTGAAACTTTCAAGTGACTAGGCGCTGACAATAAGCATCAGAGGACTAAATGCCCTCATCACAGCCATTATAGCTATTAACACTTTACATAAAAACTATCTTTGTCTTGGTGCTAAACCATATAGATTCATGAATTATTCATTTATTTTTGCTAAATTATCTCAAATAATAAAATGTTTATGGCATCAAAGGAGGTCGACTTGAAATTTTAAAAGCGAATCGAGGATACAATTTCTTCATTCTCCAAAATTGTATTCGCAGATGTTATAATTGATTCTGTCGCATCTTCTATAATTTTGTTCTGCTCACTTTTTATTATTTAATTTCTGTTATTCAATTTTTATTCCGTTTCTCGTCCAATTATCCAATAAGATCCGGCAGCGGGGATTTATGGATAAGTGAAACAGGACACTCCCATATTCGAAATTTTCCTCTCATTATTCAATCAAAATTATGCAAGCACAAGGACGTGCCGTAATGAGGTTTGAAATTATTTCAATTATTTCGCAACCAACGTCATCAATTTACAGCCTGTCGATTGCATTTTCGTCACTCAAGTTAATATCGCAATATTAGCATAAGTTATTCCTGGTGGCCGTGGGCTTTAGGCAAATTCGCATACAACAGTTAATTAAATATTCTCTCTCAGCGAACCGATTAGCACTTGAAATTTTTGAATGCCGAAATTTTAAATTCCACCTCAAAACAACAACAACAACAACAACAAAAAAAGACGAAAAAAATAAACTGACTTTTCTCTGGGCTTCGGCAGCCAAACCTGATTTTCCTGCTCTTGTGCTACTCATGTCGACTGCAAGAAGATCGGGTTTCAATAAAATTGAAAACATGGAGAAGGTATGAAACCTAAGACGTCTTGCATCATTTCACCAAATTCACAAGATTATTAATACTAATTTCGAGATTTAAAAAAGCTAAATTTGAAAAATTAGACTTGTTCATTTCGTAGTTTATTTGAAGTAATTAACGACTTATGATTAAAAGTTAAGACTACTAAAATGACTCTTAAAACGACCAAAAAGACTAAAAGTTAAGGAATTAAGTTGGTCAAAACAAAATCTCATTAACCATGAAATCTATTTGAACGGACGAATGTTTAACCGAATGTTTAATCTAAATCATTAAAATGAAAACATCGAAAACAAACACTCACTTATGTCGAATATCTTGAGAGTCTGAGTAAACCAAAGATTTGAAACTTTATATCAACGATCTTCAGTCTTTTATATCCCTGCTCAACTAGGATTGGTCGGTCGCCTAATAGCTCTCCTTCGTCAACAGGCCTTAATAGTACCGGGGTCCCATTCATTCTGGTAGGTGGCTTTGTCTGGCTGCTTTGAATAATAATAATAATAATGATAATAATAACAACAATAATAGTAATGGTTTTTATTTTTGGGTGGACTTGTTGTAAACATTTCATGGATTCTGATTTGAAAGCAAACGCGCAACACGCGAGTTTTCAAGTGTCAGTCCAGCGCGTGATGTTTAATTAAAGACAATCTTTACTTTAAACTTTTAAATGTTTTCAGAATTAAATTAAAAATACATTAAAAAAATTAGAAATAATCCGTTTTAGACGCCCGGTCCTTCTGAGAAAGCTATGCGTCATCGCTTCCATATATGGATATTCGTCATCGCATCTGATACTCAGAAGGATGCTGTCGAGAAATTCTCGAACTCCTAGCACAACCTCCCCCACCCCTCTCGGTGTGACATCACGGGTCCCCGGTCCACTTCTGACTCGAGGACCAAAAACGCAGCCGCCCGAAACCGAAATGCGTCACTTCCCGTGCTGTGTCGTCACAACGATAACAACGACGAGTACCACCGATTGACAACTCATCTCAACGACACTCATAAATAATACTCTCGGCGACTCGCGCACTCTCACCGTCGTCACGCCGGAAACTAGTAGTAATGGTAGTAGTAGTAGCTGTGGTGGTTGTGTTCTAACAACAGTACAGCACCATCTTCCTGAACTACGAAGACGAAAACAAAAGACACTTTCAGTTTGTTTTCACCTCTCAAAAAAGAGAGCCTGACGTTTTCTTGAGAATCTCGTCAACAAATAAAAAAAAATAAACGATAACAAAAGCGGTCACGTGACGCTGGCGTCATCAGCAAATGCCGAGGTCGGAGATGACGAAGACTTGGTCGCCATCCAGTCCGCTGACGACTCTGTTCCCGACGACGTCCACGGAATTCACGGGCACAGAATTTCCTGCGGTTCATTAATTATTCATCGTTCATTGGATATTCTAATGAGGCACTTGAAAAGACTCATTAACATAATAAATTATGCTTTGCCCATGACGTCTCTTCAAAGGGGAAAACGTACCCGCTAGCATGTCGTTGATGATCACCTTGCCCTTGGTTGGCTCATTGTTCAGGAGCCAATAGTCAGAACCCATGTCACCCTGTGACCTTTGACCCAGATCTGTGAATGATGGAGAATAATAATAATAAGTCTACCATTATTAACCAAAAATGGCAAATGACAGTGTGGAAAATGTGGAATGCATAAATAGACATCCATAATCATGTCTAATTGGTTTTTAATTAGTCCAAACCAAAGGCACAGAAATATTAGTTTCAAATTGACTTCAATGAAAGTGCACTCTCTTCAAATTCTCAACGGAATCACACAGGATTCAAGGACGGGACGTCGTATACACAGATTACCACGTGACCCTAACTCCAGAGGGGCATCGAGCAAGTTTTGGAGGAATTCAGTATAAGTGACAGACAAAAGGCACCTAACAGACAGGGGTTTATTTGTATCTAACCTGTTAGAACCTAACCTACCCAATTTCCTGACCCTGGAAATCCACCAAACCAATAAAACTTTTACTTATAAGTTCCCTTTTGCCTGTCACTTATCCAGGTAACGAATCTTATGGAGTAAATCATCATCAACACTAACTCATCTGGTCGTTGAAGAGGGAAGCGACGGTGGAATCGTTGGAGCCCCAGTGCCACAGGCGGCCATCCTCCGAGCAGGTGAACAAGTTGTTCGGGAAGTCGGGGTGGAACTTCACCTCTAGGACTATGAATGTAAAAGGTTAACAAATAATAATAACAATAATAATATTATTATTAATTTGTTTAGGAACACAATTATTCATTAATAAATAAATAAATGAATGAACAATTTGATGACAAATGATGATCTAAGTTTTACATTCAATTTTATTCAATTCAACTTTTTAGGAGTATTAGAATGACTTTTTAAAAATTTATAAAAAAAAACTTTTATTTCAAAGCATTTATATTTTAAATAATCAGAATTCAAAGGAATTAATATATAATATCGTTTGTAATTAATAGATGAGAGGCAATTTCAAATGTTGACCTCAAGATAGAATTTGTTATGGCTTAATGAAATGCTACTCCCTGAAATAAAAACAATTCAATACCCAGACAAGTCAAGCAATCAATCAAATGCACTACATACCATCGTAAGAGTGCCCTCTATGGATGGCAACGGGCTTTCCCTCTTTTCTCAGGTCCCAGACGTAAAGCCTTCCGTCTTCCGCTCCTGCGACCACGATGTGAGCCCTGGACGGATGCTGGTCTAAGGAGAAGAATGGGACAGCATTGATTCTGTTGGGATATAAAAATGGCTCAAATGAGGAATTAAAATCATTTAATACCAATCATCTAATAACAACCAGTATTTGGAACACAACCTACAGGGAATCAAAGCCAGTTTAAGGTCAGAGTGCAATTCAAGCTTACAATTGAAAAACTTTTGAAGGGTGATATTTGTTTGCCCCTGCATCCCAGATGGTCAATTGGCCTGCATTGTTGACAACAGCCAGGGTGGAATTCTGGAGGAACTTGATGGCATTAGGTGTCGTGTGGCAGGCTCTCTCTAACATAAATTAGCATAAATTATGAGACTGTGTTAAGTATTATGCTACACAATAATAAAGTAATGTCACTTTATTATCAGACAATCACAGATCAATCATTTTGCTTTCACCAACAGACACAAATATAACCAAATGCATCTCCAATCCAAGGAAAGCCACTTCAATCTACCCGTGACTACAGTCGGAGTGGCATCGGGTTTAACCAGGGGCTGATGGAGCAGGTTAATCCGACCTTCCTTCCCCACGGTGGCTACCACTTCGGCCCCCGGCATGGCTGACATTCCGGTCACATAAGATTTGTGAAGTTTGGACCATTTGTGCTTTCTTTGCAGTTTCTACAAAATGGAGTCAGACACCATTTTCGTGAAAAATCAAGTCAGAGAGCATGTTAAATAATAAATTAACTGATATTAATTAACCAATAACAATAATAATTATAAAGAATAACATTGCAATGGTACAACATGTAACTGAACCCACATGGAATTCCCCGCTGTATTCAAACATGTTCACGTCTCCGCATGATGACGAAGAAAAGATGGTGGATTCGTTGACAAACTGTGATATGAATTTGAATTCATTAAAACAACATTTATTTAGTAAATCTGTTAAATCACTTCCAATGAAAGAGTTGATTGATGTGTTTAAATTCCAGCTTCCCCAATTACAATTCAAAACGTTACTAAAGCCATTCGTGCCACCATATTGCAAGATTATGTGAGGAATTGCTCCACAATTTAAAATAATTCACCAAAAGATCTGTGACATCACCCTTCTGCGACGATGAGCAGAGGAAGACGGGCTCATCGTCCGCTTGTTCCACGTCATCTGCCATGTTTCTTTCTGGAACAGGCGACAACCAGATATCCAAGACATTTTCGTACTGATAATTGAGGATGAGTGGAATTGAATTTGTTAATTTTAGTGCTAGGAACCAAAATTTATTTAAAAATGCCTTAATATCACATTCATAATTCTGTTGCAAATTTGGACTTGATAAAATATAGACATGATATAATACAATATAAACAGCACAAGAGTGTTCCTATTACCTTGAAATATGTTTGTCATTCATTTATAGCAGACACATTAAACAAATGTTATACAAACATAACTATTTTATGAACAAGGAAATATCTTTGAGATTATTATTCATGACACATAAAATATGTCGTCTGTGAATCGCACACTGAGCAGTTACTACGTAGCTTCGTGTCGGCACACGTACATTTTTATGTGCGTGATTAGTTTTCCGGGACGTCATATTTTGCGACCTCCTGGTAAAATTCTAACCACGGGGAGAATAATACACACTGAAGATGATGACATGAATGGCTTGACATTGAATTGATGAGAACATGGGATGAAATAGATGCTACATGATTAAGTTTTCCATGATTATGAAATTACTTTCAAACATGAATAAATTAAATAAGGACACAAATGATAAACAATTTCACAAAATGGATTTGGTGCCAGAGAAGTAAATGATTAAATTGTAATTGTATATTACTCCCTCTTAAAATTAAGAATTTCATTGTCAAGCATGAATCGCACAAGAAGCCTTAACTATAATGCTTCATGCCATAGCATGCTATTTTAATTTCCGAGGTCGGTTTCCCAGAGCGAACAAACTTCTCTCGTCCTGGTTCTTAAAGACCACGGTTTCAAATATTATAGAAATGCAAAATGGTTACTAAATTAGAATTAGCTAGCTCAAAAATCTATAAAAAAAAAGTCTAAGTCTAATACAAAAAGTAGAAGTTTAGCACAAAATAAGCTCAGCATCTCACATCATTATCGCAGCCCCCGGTCACAAATGTCGTCGGTTGGCTCGAACTTAAGCCGCTCAACGGCATCCAACGAACTTTTGAAATTTTGTGAGATACATGCTTCGTTTGCACTGAATAGTCAGACATCTTGCACAAAGCGCCAATTCCCGACCATGCTTATCTACAAAGGACCACTCTGCCATGTCAAAAAGATTCTCAATCGTAATGTTCAAAATATTTTTAAAATTTTATTAAATCATATTATTTTCTGATTTCATACAATAAATTAATTAACATTTTTTTCTAACTTAAAAATAACATTAAATGGAGCTTCGAAATACATATCACAACCGGGGTCTTGAACGCAACTTTCATGGTCTCTGCTGACATTTCTGCGCTTTTAGGCTGCTAAGTCTAACCACCCTACTGAACAAAAAACTGCCGGAATATGTCATAACTTCTTACTGAAACTCTCACAAAAATAATTATACGTATTGAGCATGCGCGCGTCCCCACAAATTTAATCCACTCTCCACAAAAGGAACAAGGAAAATCTTAAAAGTCTGCAACACAATAGCAGTCTGAAATGAAGACACGAGCAATTTGAGAAGTCAAAAACAGACGACCATACAATCTAAAGTTTAAAACCGGATGCAAAAACGACTTCCTTTGCATAAACATTAAACCATCTTCATTATTGCTAGTCGAGGAGCTGAACAGACCTTCTGATATGAAAGTCTTTTTGGTTGAGCGGAAAAAAGTGCAACGGCGAGTACAAAACCTAGCAGAGAATCTGTAAAATCGAAGCAATTGGAAGGGCAAAAACCTACTAGAAAAAACAAATCAGCAGACGACTCGAAAGCACGAATGATTGAAGAATCAGAATGTTCCATTGTTGATAATTTCTAGCAAAACAAGAAGAAATTCACACACGGCATGCAAGAAAAATTAATTCAAGACGTCGAAGAAAACAAGCTCATGCCAGAGAATGGCCAGAAATGAATTGATTACCCTCAGCTGTTGAAATGCAAACCAAAATCCCTACACCAGAGACATAATGGTGCTGTCGCTAATGCAGGTCAATGGTAAGAAACATCGAGATATCAAATCGATATAAAAAGCTTCGGGCCGAGCCGAGGACGGACCCGAAAGCTCGGCACTCAAGGTTTCCGCTCGGGGCATCTGGTCGGGGTGACTGCCACGGGTCTCTTGGCATAGTTCGGAGGGTCCTCGCAGACGTGGATGATGATGGAGGGCTGGTTTTCGTTCCCTGCGAACACCTCGTAGGATTCGCCTGAATAAAAATTATTTAAAAAAAGTCATTGTCATCATTAAAATCTAATTACCAATCCTCAATATGAGGAAATCCTGCACCAGCATCAGAAATCCAATAAAATCTTGTCACTCACTTTTTCCAAGTTTGCTCATAGCTGCCAAAAGTTCGTGGTTGATGACGGGCTTCTTTTCCAATTGGACCTCCCATCCAATTGGTGGAGAGGCAGGTGGTGAAATGAGGAACAACCTTTCTCTTGGCGGCAACTCAAGATACTGGTGGCAGAAGTCAAGTGTAGGCTGGAAATGGACATTTCAAAGTCAGAAAGTGGATAAAGTTGGCAAAGAATGCCAAAATTATGACTAAATTTGCACTTTTTATGCTAAAATATTTTAAGCTTTTATTTATAATTCAGGAGTTAAAACACCCACAGAATTGATTTTTGATAGATGGCTGAGCCAATTTCAAAGAATTCGTATAAAACAATGAAGACCAACCTGCACATAATAGCATCTTATCTTCTTACCATCAAATCTGTAATTATTCAAATATTCATAGCACATAACAGATCCCTCGATTGACCTCATCTCGACTCGCGACCTCTTGAAGCTCGACAGGTACTGAAACTGAGCCGAGGGGTCTATTTGATGCACCATAGACTCAAACTTTACCTAAAATTTCCAGAAAATATGTTGAAAATAACATGAAAAGAATAATTAATAAAAGATGAAACTGGCATGGAATTCATGTCATCAAGAATCCTAGAAGACAACTGGTAACTAAGATTTAGTAATAAATGGTGACAAGAAAGGTTATGTTCAAAGAAATCTATAAAATCTATTTCTAAAAAAGTTAAATTATGGATAACCAAACTCCATCTTCCCCAAATATCTTAACTGACCTTTTCTTCATTGGAGTAGAATATGGCACTTGGAAGATTGGCTACAATGATCACTTTGCTTGGTGTATTAGTGTCGTTCTTTATCAGGTTCTTGGTGTCAATGAGCAATTCGGAGCCACAAATATCGGCTACGTTTACCGAATGGTCGAGATCCAAACCCAGTCCATCATGATCGTTTACGTGGTTCTCGAAATCGCTGGCCGAGTTGTCTTCCCCGTCGGAGGCCATAATGTCGCACCAATACGATGAACTGCTAATTTACAAGTTTATTAATTAGCCTCCTGGTTAACTAACTAACCCAATTTAAAGATTGCAAAGATGTGTCAACAACAATTGTGATTTATCGTGTAAATAAGCGACTTAACAAACACTAAACGGCCCTTGATTTGAAGTTTAAAATAGCGCAGACGTGCTACACCGCACGGCTTACAAACGTAAATCCAAATATAACTGCCCAAAACCAACCACCTGATAGTTTAAAAACTTTATTATTCATAACGGAAGATCACAATAATCAGTTTTCAATTAATTACTTTTATTTATCAGTAAAGAGGCAAATTTACTCCAGATGGTATTTAAGCATCTAAATTTTGGTCACTCTGTGATAAAATTTTGTTTGGCAAAATATTTGCAACCAACGTTTCTACAATTTATAAGGCCCTATTTTCAGCTTGAAACCAATAACTGAGGTGACCAACGCAATGTAAAGCTCACCCAAACTACGTTTATGATAGAAACTCGTGGCTTGGAAGCAAACTTAAGGACCCGTTCCAATCCATTTCCTCTAAGGTCCATATGTCCTCTCGTACCGACATGAGAGACCGCCCTTCCCTTTTGCAAAATAACTGCAACCACCAGGACCAATATTATGAGTGTGAAACATGACATAAGAACACGTTCTTTTATTTGACAATTTAACCAATAACCACAGGAACTTCTCACAGAAGAAAATCGATAAATTGGTTCCAAACGTCGGATAGTAATAATAATAAACAGGTTGTAATAATTACCATTAACTAATAATAATAATAATAATAATAATAATAATAATAATAATAATAATAATGAAAATGTAGGTGAATCAGAACACATTCATTGCACCATATATCACGAAACGTAATTGTATCTTTAAATAATTTTAATAACTGATAATTCGTAGTTACACAAGAAAGGCGCGCTCGTTGATACGGACCGTCAGAACTCTGTGGAATGGAGTCGCTTGGGGAACGAGCGTGCTCAAAATCAAAACAAGAAAGACTCAATCGAGAGATGACTGTAGCAAGGTTTAAACTCTTCACCCTATAGGCTTCCTAGAATTCAAGATGCAAGAAGATTTACAATGGGACTTTACTGGGTTTTGACAGTCTTGCAATCATACAAGATGATCACGTAAAGCAAATTGGAGAAAATTATTGAAGAAGGGCATCGTTCTTCGGACGTCTAAAGCTCTCGGGAGAAGCCGCCAGTAGAAGCCGAGCAGTGGATCGACTCGCAATCATTGCATCTAAAGCATCAAAGCGACACTAGGAAAGGGGCACGCTAACAAAACGTATGCATATATGGATAAGCATGTCTGAATGCTCCTATGAGCCAGATTAACTGTTATCACCAAATTATGCACACATAACTAAATATGATGTCACTCACTGGAAATCAAAGGCAAGTCCTATAGAAGTCTCAAATCTAGACGGAAATGGGAACGACACGAGACTCACATTCCAGAGGGGAAGCCTCGGACAGAGGACGTCTGGCGACGGGACGGCAGATCTCGAAGTTTAAAAAGTTGTAGTGGTTCTAACTGTCAGACAATTTATTCTCCAGGTTGAGGATCAGCAGTGAGAATGTTAAGTATGAATTAAAACTTGCATGGAATCTTATTATTATTATTACTATTAACATTATTGTTATCATTGATAATTTGAAAAATAAAATTTGTTCTCGGTAAAAAATACGAAAAGGTCAAACAGGACGTTCCGAGACATAGGGTGGGGGGGGGAGTTCCTGGGCTTCTTTTTGTGCCGATCGTGCCATTTTTGGTGCCAATTCAAACAAAACCGTTCTATTGCCGGCCAGTAATGGTCGTCAAAAGTGGAAACGAGGAAGAAAATGAAATCATCTTTTTCGAACCGAGGCAGCTCCGACTCGGTCGCTGCGGCCGGACCGGACGAGACGGCTCGTTGCGACGGCACCGTCCGAGGGCGGACGTCAGCCCTTGCTCAGCTGGGCATCCAGCCAGAGTCCGAGTTTCTCCTCGATCAGGGTCGCTATCTTGCTACAGTCGTCCTGTAAAAGGCAGGAAAATGACGTTAGATTTCAATCCTGCGACGATGACTCTTGACGTGTGCTGAAGTGATCGACCGATAAAAAAAAATGAGCAAAGCCAACCTCGTTGATGAACCCATGCACGACCAACTCGTCCGCCAGGGACTTGGGCGTCTCCTCTCGACCAAACTCGCACTGGAGCTGCCTATTCATCTGGTCGTCCATGCGTAACAGCAGCGTCAGCTGTAGAGCGGACTTGTCGTCCCTCTGGCCGATCTGGCACGACTGACGAATGACTAGCCTCTTCTCTGCCAGAGGGGGGCTCTCCTCTGCGGCCTCTCCCGTGCCTTCGGACTCGTCGAAAATTTCCGGGGTCTGTGCCCGGACGGACACGGCAGGGTGGGGGACGGAGCCGAATGCGGTCAGGGGGTATACCCCGTTCCTTTGTAATGATACTTTCGAATTATATCGGATCTAATGTAATCATATATGCTTGCCTGGTATTTCTATATAATTAATCAATTAATCTAGCACTAGTTCACGACATGTGATTTTGGTTAAATAATAACTAATGAAATATCCTAAAAGTGACCTTGGCTTTGAAAAACAAACCTGACGTCCTCAAGGAACTTCTCCAAGTCCATGATGTTTGACTGTGACAGACTAGTAGAATAGATACAAAACAAAATAATTTTCACATTTTATCATTAAAAATTACAAATAACTAGTCCGACTCGACCTAGAAAACAATCGTGTCACCGACCTGCAAGGCACGGGCGGTTTGTCTCCTCTGGCAGGAATCTCGGCAAAGACTTTCGTGGCATCGAAGGTCGCCAGAGAGGAGATTTCGTCGGGATTTCCCTCTGGGTTAATTAATATGCTAAAATTAAAGCTAACATCCATGTCCAGTCATTCAATCTTAACACCATCATCAATGCACTTGACTCAATGGTTTAATAATAATAATAATAATTCCCTAGGTTTATAATCTCAACACAAGTTTACATGCTCCACTCAAACCAATGGAAACACACGCTTTCACGCATTCTCGCACTCGTTACTAAAAATCGCAGCCTCCTCGAAAATGCAAAGCAGACGACACCAACTCGAGGACTTGACGCAGACGTGCGCGGCGAGCAGTTTGAGCGAATGGACTTCGAAGAGGACGCGATGGAAGAGCAGGTCCCTGGCGGTCGGCCTCTTGCCGGGATCCTTGTCCAGACATTTTGATAGGAAGTCCTAGAAAGCAATCGACAGGCTAGACGACCAATCGAACGACGGATGGATAGAACGGCCGGTGAAGGTCGTTGCCGTCACCGTCATCGTAGTAACCTTCTGTTGGACGTCTTCGATGGACTCCAAGGCCTTGGCGATGACTTCGTCGGACACGGCATGCGTCGTGTCCCCGTTGCCCGGCATCTCCAGTGCTGCCATCTGACGTGGAAATCAAAACCGACGATGATGACTTAAAGTCCGCACAGTAAACATCATAAACAACAGCAAATTGTTTTGTATTCTTTGGAGCACAATTTCTTGCGATTTCAGGACGGACGTGAAGTCATTGCAAGGCACGAAGAAATAATTTGCTAGAACTATTATTATTATTTAATAATATTATTATTAATATTATTATTAATAATATTATTCTTTATTATTAATATTTGTAAATGTAGGCAACGCATTTGATGCAACTAGGTGAGTAAGCATCTCAACCCACGACAAAAGAGCTCTTTGGGTAAAATGCAGAACGTCAAACCTCGAGGGCGCAGATGCCGAAGCTGTAAATGTCAACGGCCGTCGTGACGTGAGTGTCGTCTGGAAAAACAATGATTTCTCGAGTGTAAAAAAAAATTAAACGCACAAAAGGACAAAAAAAACTTAAATTAAAGCAAAAAATAAAAAGAAATATTGAAAAATTAATTTATAACATTTCTAAATAATTTTATTCAAATGTAATTAAAACCAGACGAGGCTTTGGAAATTATAATTAAGTGATAACAGCTACCACATCCTTCATCGTCATCATCATTATCACCACCACCACCATCATCATCATCATCAGTTCCACCTTTGTACTCCGGAGCAGCATAGTGGAGATGTTTCGGTTCTTCCTTGAAAGTCTTGACGTGGTTGTAGATGGCATCAGGAGCGACTGAATGAATAAAAAAGAAGAACAGGACGAATGAAACCAATGAACGAACGACTCGAACGTCAAAGTCACAGGACAAAATTACAAACCAGGCTGAATTTCTGAGGCTTATAAGTAATTATAAAATATAATTATAATATGCAAATATTGTTATTATGATGGGGAGGGGGAGTGAACAGACCAGATCCTATTTTGATGAGGCCGTTGTGCTGGATGAAGATGGTGTCGGTGGTCAGGTTGCCGTGGATGATGGGTGGTTGACAGCTGTGCAGGTAGCTGGAGGAGAGGAGGTCGTTACTATTTTCGGAACGATAACCACGCTAGCGATTTCAATAACCTGAGAGCAGAGAGTATTTGGGTGCACCATCTTTTCCAAGCCTGAAACAAAAACGAAAAAATCCTTCAGGTTCCAAAACGGCAACCGTCGCTCTACGTGACCCGACGACAATGAAGGCTACGAGGAAGACAAAAGTTTTTGGACTGACCTTCAGGGTCCTGTTGTTCCTCTTGGTCTTCTTGAGGAACTGCCTCAACGAGCCAGAAGACATGTACTCGGTTATGAAGATCACCTGGAAATGAATGGAAGGTCGGAAAAAGTAATCACCGCAAACGATCGCCGTGGCAACGACGACGAGGAACACGGACCCTCGGTCTTTCCTTGGAGCTGTCCGTCCAGTACTTGTGAAACTTGGCGATGTTCGGATGCTCCAGTTCTATGAGGTTGTCAAAGACTTGTCTGATCTTGTCCTAATAATAATAATAATAATTAATGATGCTTTTTTTTGTTATTAATAAAGGTTGTGATGACAATGATTGATTCATTGATGTATTTGCTAGGCATGTATCAGGTTCATTCTTGAAGATGATTATCATAAATTATGATAATCGAAGCAAATAATTCTTAATTAATTAACAAGTAGCATTTGTGGGGTAGCAGATGGGAAATGTTGAAACTAACTAAAAATTTCAGAAAATTAAAAATCTTGAAAAAAGAAAATAAATAAATAAATAAATAAAGCTTAATCAACATTCAAGAGAGGAAAGAGAAAGCAGTGATGATGATGATAGCATGGCTGAGGTTACCATCTCAATCATTATAATGAAATGCATGTAATTAACAAACATGATGGCGGATCTTCTTTGGAAACAAATGTACAATCAAGATCTCCAATATAATAATTGTGATTGAAACAATCATCATCATCACCATCATTACATTCCACATCCATGGTATATATTGAAAAGCTACATTGTTCATCACAATCAATAGATAATGATGAGACACCAACATCGCCATCACCACCATCATCATCATCACTCTCATCACCATCACTCAACATCGTCACCATCTTGAGCACATCTTCAAAAAACATTGCACGCACAACAAAGTTTAAGAATGCAATCCCCGTTTAGTGAATTTTCAATAAATCATTTGGAAATTTAAAAAAATATAAACATAAAATTACAAAACAACAACAACAATAATAATAAAATAAAATTATGATAATAATAATAATAACAATAAAAGTATGATGATAATAATAATAATAATAATAACAACATCAAAAATAATAAACGATGAAAGCATTTTTCAAACTCATTGTGGAACCAATTTGAATTGCATGCAATGGCAGTGCATGCCGATTATAAAAAACGGTCATGATAATGATGACGAGGAGATAACGATGGTGGTGATGATGATGATGATGATTAAGTCGATTCAAACCTGAATACTGGCAACCATTTCAGATGTCTGGTGCAGAAAAGACAAGTGGAAGAAAGACATCAATCGTTAAATATTCAGTAACTCAATGACACAGCCAATAGCAAAAGTCATAGAATTTAAATTATTATTATTATAATTGCAGCCACCTCATCAACAACCACGACTGACTTAATTAATTCTTATTAGGCAACATCTTTTTTTTTTATAAAATCTAATAAAAACATTTAAAAAAAAAAGAATAACAAAAGATCTCCAGCTCTCCATAAGGGACACATTCCACACACATGACTCCAAACGACCTCGGGGTCGTAAGGTCAAAGTTCCTCACCAGTTGATCCTTGGAGGATTTCTTCTCGGAGATTTGAACCTCGTTCCAGACGACCTCGACCCCTTCCTCCGTGTCCATGGCCAGGAAGGCACAGTCGATGCCTGGAACGTTTCTCTGCTGGACCTGTCGTGCCAATTGTGTAATGAATTGAAACCAATTGAAACTGTTAGGATCTTGTACGATGCATTTTAATGCATTAGGCTTTTTAGAGTTATATTAAAAACTCTGAGCTGTTTGATTTCTGGCACAATGAAGATGACAATAATTCTGTTGTGAAGAATTTCCTTAAGTTTGGTTATATGGGAGCCAATGCCAATTACCCGAAAAGCTTCAAATGATGATTTCTTTTACTTTGTTAAAAATTTCAGGTCACAATGAACATGGGCAATGAAACATGTCTTTCTTGTCATCAACAAATTCACGGTGTTATTATTGATGATTATTGGTGACAAATTAGAATTTAATGGTTATAAAAGATATCCTGAACAATAGTTGTCATTGGTTAAGGGGCTGATTGCAATGCCAAGAAACAAGATAGAAAAGCCTTACAAGTATTATTTATGCTGCTTTTGTTTAAAAACATTTCCCGGATTGCACAATCAGACGAATCTAAATAGAACAAATGTATCCTATTATTACGTAATTCAAACCTCCTCGCGTCTCTTCTGCCAACGACCACATGGGCTCTCTTCTAGAACTTCACTTTCTTCTTCCGATTCTTCCCCTGCAACCGGCTTTGATTTCGGTGGAGAATTCACGGAAGTGGCCGCACTTTCAGTGGCCTCCTGGGTCATTGTGGCTGGGGGCGGTTGTGATGTCTTGTCGTTTTTAATATTTGAGGACATCTCAAAAACTTTGTCAAATCAAATTCTTATTTGAAATTCTCCCGCGATTTAAGTTCTGATCAGATCTTGCAGAACGTCGGGCCCGAACGAGACGGATCCACACAACGATATATTTAATGGTCAAAACAATGCCGTCTAAAAATTAACTTATTCAAGAAGGCCGAAATTAATATACAGAGAATTGTAGCGTTCTCTAAACAACATTGTGTTAAAGTTCTTAAAATAAATTAAATTTTTCTGAGATTTAAACTTATTTTTGATCAAAAATAGATTTTTCATTTCACTCTTGACGTGGTCTATCAGAATATATTTAAAGTGAAAAAATTAAAAATAGCCAGCAAATAAAAATATATAGTGGAATGATTTCAATAGGTAATAAATTAAAATATGCTACATTTTATGTCTGCTCAAAAAAATGCTATGGTAACTATTTATTCAAGTAATTATTTTAAAATATTGGTACTTGCAGATAACCTATAAATTGTTTTTAAGACAGTTTTTAAGGAGCCCGAAAAAGGTTATAAATAGAGCACATCTCCAACGCCTCCTTGTCGACTGTTACAGCACTGACGATTGAGTGGTCGCAAGTCTTGGTGAGTACTTGTGATGTGTTAAGTTTCTTGTTAAGTTGCCTATATCTTTTAAAGATTTTTTAAAGCTGGTAACTTCCACTATAATTTGGTTCTCATTACTTGGCCAAGCTTTCGCCTGCCATAGTCAAGGCTTTGTGTTCGTAGAGTAATTACTAGTAAAGGTTTAGGAATTATGCAACGTCATGACTATTTGAGCGTCGACAAAAGTTGTCAGGCCAAAACAGAAGTGTAGTTTGACTTGTCTAGAATGTACTTTCAGTCGACCTTTGAGCGACCGACCTTGCCCTTTTCGTGCCAGCGTAAAGTTGGAAGAGGAATAGGAATATGTCTTAAGTTTTTAGCCTCTGGAGGGAACTTTAATAAATGCAAGCGAAATATGTTTTGGGTTTTAAAATAACTTTAAATTTTGAAAATACTTCACTTTCGAGATTTACTGATGTTTGTGTTGCTGCTCTTTCAGATTTGTAATTCCTGATCAAAATGGCTCCCAAGATTGGAATCAACGGGTAGGTTGTCCTTGTTGCAATAATTAAGTCAAAAATAAGTTATAGTATGTTTTGTTTTTTGCTGTATTGATCACTAGGCTAATTCTGACCTTTCAATGAGTCTCATGACTTTGATTGACTATGTAGTGATAAAAGTGCAGTTAGCTGAAAGTTGTACATACAAATATTAATAGAAACTGATAGAAATAATTTTTAAGGGACATTTTTCATGATTAATTTCTCCTGTAAATTAGTGTCTAGATGTGATTTGAGATAATTTTTCTTATTGTTCTTTTGCTTTTTGTTTCTATATTATTTAATTCAATTGCAATAAAATGTTCTTTTTGACCCCCAGTTTCGGACGTATCGGTCGTCTGGTCGCCAGAGTTGCTTTCGAGCACGGAGTTGATGTTGTTGCCATCAATGACCCATTCATTGATCTGGAATACATGGTTAGTTCTTGGTTGATGATAATGATTATGATGACGACGATGATAATGATGGTAACTGATGGGAAAGCTGATAACCAGTGAAAGTGATAAATATGCTGATTAGTATGATAAATTAACACTTGCAGTAATATATGCAAATATATGGATCACATGATAGCTCTTATCAGCTCAGTTAAATCTCTGCCACAAATTAGAGGCAACCTTGGTGTGACCTTGGTCTTGACTTTCTCCAGGCATAAGAAAGCTATGATTGATAGTAAAGGTGAAGGTCTTATGAAGGGCACCTTCACTGAAGAGCAATGCGAACGCCCGGGCATTATTTAGTCGGCAGACGGTTTTAGTTGCTATCAGGCCTGCAATGGAGGCTCTTGTTGCAGTTGTTGATGTTATATCAGCAGTTTCTATTGCAATTTGGAACGATATTGATTCTAAGTTGGTACTGCTGCGTACTTCAGGTGTACATGTTCAAGTACGACAGTACACACGGCCCATTCAAGGGAGAAGTTTCCCACGACGGAAAGAAGCTCGTCATCAACGGACACAAGGTGTCCGTCTACAACAGGTGATGATTATGATTATAATTGTGTCTGAATGTCATCTCGAATTGATTGGATTAACCAAAGTCTTAGTGATGCATCAATGGTTGTTAGTCTAGATTGTTCTATGCCACGTTTTCATCAATCATAATGATGCGATGGCCATTCCACGATAAGTGATAAGGAATCTTAACTGTTTACGCTGTTGCTAGCCTCACAAATCAATTTCGTTCTAATGCTTCACTGCTATCAATTCTCTGACAACAAGTTTTCATGCTCTGACAACAGCAAGGACCCATCTGCCATTCCCTGGGCACAGGATGGAGCCGAGTACATCGTGGAGTCGACCGGTGTGTTCACCACCGTCGAGAAAGCCTCTGCCCACTTGAAGGGAGGAGCCAAGAAGGTCATCATCTCTGCCCCGTCTGCCGATGCCCCCATGTTCGTCATGGGCGTCAACGAGAAGGAGTACAAGAAGGACTTCAACGTCATCAGCAATGCTTCCTGCACCACCAACTGCTTGGCTCCCCTGGCTAAGGTCATTAACGACCGCTTCACCATCGTCGAGGGTCTCATGACCACGGTGCACTCTTACACCGCCACCCAGAAGACCGTGGACGGACCCTCCAACAAGGACTGGAGAGGCGGCAGGACTGCTGCCCAGAACATCATCCCCTCCTCTACCGGAGCGGCCAAGGCCGTCGGCAAGGTCATCCCCGCCCTCAACGGCAAGCTGACCGGCATGGCTTTCCGCGTGCCGACGCCCAACGTCTCCGTCGTCGACCTGACCTGCCGTCTGGAGAAGGGAGCCAAGTACGACGAGATCAAGGCTGCCGTCAAGGAGGCTTCCCAGGGCGCGTTGAAGGGCGTCCTCGGATACACCGAGGACCAGGTGGTCTCCTCCGACTTCAACACCTCCAGCTACAGCAGCGTGTTTGATGCAGGAGCCGGAATCTCCCTGAACGATCACTTCGTCAAGCTCGTCTCCTGGTGAGCTGCCATTCTGTTGATTCCTAATCATAACATCTTATCGAGCCTCTGTTGATGACGACTCGCCAATCAATGTCTCGTCGCTTTCAACTTTCCACAGGTACGACAACGAGTACGGTTACAGCAACAGGGTTGTCGACCTCATCAACTACGTCTACAAGGTCGACCACGCTTGAGCGAACGGGCCGGTCCGCAGCGCAGTTCCGCATAGCCTGGCGTCGCAGGAACGTAGATTACAAGCAGTGTTGACGTTTTACTTTTAGAGTTGTCGTTTTTTGATTCGAGAACTTCTTGAACTGATCTTCGGTCATTTTGCACCTTCCCCACGTTAAGTTTTGGGCTGATTAAGGAAACCTTGCGGTCGCCGACGGCAGTCGCGAAGGAGTTCGATGCTCGGATCTTGGAGTCTCGCTTACGGGATTTTTCTTTAACGTTTCCCTCGGGGTTCTAATTAATTTTCTTTTTTTTTCTTGTTTGATTTGATGTGTTGAGAGTGATTAAAAGGGCGAGGTTCTGCTGCTGACTGATTAGTTTTTTTTTCTCCAATTTTAAGGTTGTTTCGTTGTTGCTGGCAGGGGTCTCGAGAAGGATGGGTGGGTGGGTGGTCGACTTTAATGCCGCCAATAATGCCACTCTCGGTAGATGAGTCGTCAGGGAAGTTACGAAACTAAAGGAGTCACTCGAGATTTTATGACACGAAAACCACGCGTAATTCAAGTCGATTCGAGACGACGACAGCCGGCAAAACCGATCGATCGACCACAGGTAAAGTCAATCAAGGTAAATCCTGGCAAGTTGAAGGGGGAGAGGTCGTCGAAGTGCGACCGCGAGGTAAGTCGGTGTCGAAAATCCGAAAAGAAAGCGAGCTCGTCGCACGGAACAAGTTACAAAAATACGATCTCTCGAACGACTTCCGACCGTCGGATCGTCACGCAAACGATTCACCAGACGACTGTCAAGTACGAGCACCGAGAACAAAGCTAACCAAACTCTTCACGTCCTATTGGCCACAGCCAAATCACATGGTCATGAATAATGAATATATATGTACATATATATATATATAATTAAATATATTTCGTGAATATATTTAATATTTTCATTAATATTCGTACGGAGGGTGACGAAATGAAACTCTGACGAAGCGTTCGTGCGGCAAGTCACGTCACAAAAGCCTGTAAACGGTAAAGTCAATAAATACCCAGATAGTCAATACCCGGGTATTAAATACTTGTTCACGAGTACGACGAGACGAACCGTCAAAAAATATAACTCAGAGCCTCTGCCTTCCCCTGTCTCCATCGTCACCATCACTATCATCATCATAGTCGTCGTCATCGTGGCTCTGAAGCATCACGTAATCCAGTTAATTCACATCGCTCTCACAAATCATCGCCGCCATCATCATCGTCACGGGTTCCTGTACGCCCTAGAGCCACTGCCGGTCTTGCACCCCGACGGTGCCCCGTGGTGGTTCGTGGCCGACCCGTGCCTCGTGCGACCCCCTCCCGTGCCGGACGGGTTCAGGCCGGCGGCACCCGACCCGAAGTTCGCAAGGACGGCATCGACCGAGTCTCGATCCGTCGTCGGCGAGTGGAGGCTGCAGATGCTGAGACTGGACATGGAGGAGGAGAGGTTCAGGTTTGACGAGATACCCAGCGGAGAGGGGTAGTGGTTGTTGACGCCAAGGTCATCCCCGGGCAGGCAGGTCTCGACCATAGCTTCCAGGCAGTTGACGAACAGCTCTGCATTGTCTTGATTCTGACTGGCCTGCGGAAGTACAGAGATGATGATGATGATGAGGAGGAGGAGGATGACGACGACGATGATGATGTTGGATGTCGATGGATAGGCAAAGTGGGCTGAGTTACAACAATCATTGTCACTCATGCAGTTATTACTTTATGCAGTACAGATTATCATCATCATGACCACTTCCATCACTATTGTCATCATTATCAAAACTTGATAACCTTGGTGAATGGCCCTGCAAATCTCCACAAGCCTCCAAAGCCAATGCCTGAAAACGTGAATGCTAAGTAAGATTCCTTGACGTGTTAAAACCATCATCGTAGTCGTCATCAACGACTCACTCTGCAGGTAGGTGTGCTGTTGTTGCGACGACTCCTCCGACACCTGGGAGTTGTTGGTGTTGAGGATGATGCTCTGCACGGCACTGAGGATGGCCCTGTCGTGGCACAAGGAGAGCACCGAGTTGATCTTTGCATCGATCAAGTTGTGTCTGGAAACGAAGGAAAATTAATTCGGATTCGTTTACCTGTTGCTCGGTTACCTGTTACTCTTGAACCAAAACAACCTTCGACCGGTCTAATAGTTTGACTTTTAAAGTTTGGAATTAAACTAATTTATTTTTAATTAATAAAATTAAAAAAAAAAACATTACTCCTCGACCAAATCATCCAAGAGTTTAAGGTCTAACAACAACAACAACACCCAAATTAATTAAAAATAAAAATCTGACAGACTCACATCACCGGGAAAACCTTGGGAAAAACCACAGAGGCCTCTGCAAGGTACTCGTAAAGGATCCGAGTTTCGTTTTCATCCGTGGTGTTCCTGACGAGGGTGGCCTGGCACGAAACCGATTTGAGAATCAAAGTTGTTATTGTCGGACCGATTTAGCTTCTATTGAATTTGAATATTAGTTTCAAACAACTGCTTAGTGCCCCAATTAATAGAATAAGCACAAATACTAATTTAAATATCCATCATACTTCAGTAATGTGCAGTACGTCAACATCAATATAATTTAAAATACTCACACGACATTAATATTTATTACGATGACGGCTAGATTAATATTAACGACTACATTAACATTCAGAGGAGACCAACCAACCAGGACAGTGAGGAGGAGAGCCTGAGTGTTGTAGTCAGTTAAGGTTTCTGGATCGAGGAGAATGTTGTTCTCGTTCGAGACCGAACCTCTCAGACTTCGATCCTTCGTGGCTTCCGACGGCTGCTGGACGCCAACGACGTCACCGTCGCCGACGGCAGCCGCCCCCTCCCCTGCAGAGCAGCAGACCCCCCTCGACCTGGCAGCGGACCGATCCGACGGAGCGGTGCCGACTCCCGAGCCCCCCTCTCCGTCCGCGGCCGCAGCGGTCACGGTGGTGGTGGTGGAAGTCGCAGTAGTCGAGGTGGAGGTCGGGGCCTTGCCGGACTTCGGGGTCGGCATGGAACTGCTTCGCTGGGTCTTGAACGGCAGCAGGCGGGACGTGCTTTCCAGGTCGAGGCTTCTCCAGGCCTTGGGACAGTTGACGATGGAGGCAGCCTGTTGCTATGGCAATGATTGGATGTGAAACTGAGAACATGAACCAGGGCGATCTTGCACAGAAAAGTAAGATGAGTGCAAGCTTTT
Organism: Hirudinaria manillensis; assembly: GCA_034509925.1. NCBI lineage: Eukaryota > Metazoa > Annelida > Clitellata > Hirudinida > Hirudinidae > Hirudinaria > Hirudinaria manillensis. Next base: position 4,642,103 of record CM067535.1, on the reverse strand, counting down.
TAAGTTAAAGTACAAGCTAAGATTGGGAGTTAATAAATAAATAAATAATCGATTGATCAATGAAGCAAGCTCTGTTTACAAATCAAAATCACCTGAACTTGAGACACCTGATTGGGCGGAGGTCTCCTCACGGGATCCAGTCCATCGCAGCTTTTCTGTCTTCTTGCGGAGGAGGCGGAAGCGGCCGAAGGGGGCAGAGGCAAGTTGCTGGCCGAGCAGGCCTGGGGTGCCCCGGTACCCAGGTTGGAGTTCGGGGTGACGGCACCCGCGTTTGCCGCAGTCGACATGGGACTGGCGATCGAAGGTGCAGTCGCTGTCATCGATGACGGCATCACGGAACTGACGGCGGTCGCGGAAGCAGCGACGGCTGCCAGGGGTAGGATGTAGCCAGTAGGAAAGTTCTGGAGCTGGGAGGGTTGCGGGGCAAAGGGAAAACTGTGGAGGTAGTGGTGGTGGTGAAAGCTGCCGAAACAGTGTGGCTGGTACTGGTTGAAGAGATAGTGCGGAAACTGATTGAGATGGTGGGCGTGGGGATAGGCCGGGTTCTGGATGGAGGAGCTGCTGCTGTTGCTGCCGCTGCTGCTACTGGTCGCCACGTGATTGGCCGAGACGCTGTTGGCGTTGTTGACGTTCTCGTTGTTGATGCTGTCGCTCGATACGGACTCCGAGATGTGCATGACTGGACAGGAGCGGTGGTGCTTCAGGTGGCACCTGCTCCTCACCTCCTCGGACAAGGAAACGAGGGCGGCCAGGTAGGGAGCACTCTGGGGCGTGACCTCGAACTTGTCCCTCTTGGCCGACTTGGCGATGATCGAGAGGAGCATGTTGAGGACGCGAACGGTCCGCGACACGGTGTTTGTGACGGGATGTCGCGTCCCCTTCAGGAGGTGTCCGACGAGGGCAAAGTTGAAGTTGGCCTTGAAGCTGAGACCCATGGAGTGATCGAGCTGCTTGAAGTGCCATTCCAGGGGCTCCCTGGTTTCCATCATCACTTTCTCCAGACTCTGTGTGCAAGATGACAACTTAGTTAACTAATTAATTATTTATTATCAAGTTATTATGAATTGTTAATATTGTATTATATTTATTATAAGACGGAACTTCATTAGAGCCATTATTATTATTATTATTACTAACATCATTATTATATCCAAAAAAGCTTTTCAAGGTCAAATATTAAGCACAACAATTTCAAATAACTTCCAAAATGTTGTCATTAGCAACAACGTTTCCAACCTGATTGTCAAAGATTCCAAGACTGTCGAGCATATGGAGATTCTGTTCCAATAGGGCCAGACCCGCAGCATAGAGGGAGACCTCGTCCAATTGGAGTACAGAGATGGCCACCCAGAACAGGTGCCTGTGGATCAAAGAATCAGGTCTCAGGAGAGGCTGGAGTCTGGTGAGGCACATAATGATGGCCTCGATCAGGGTCAGGTCCGTGTAAGACTCGAGTGCCTTGACCAGGATTCGGAGGAGTTGCTTGACTTCGGAGTCTGTGACGTTCTTGCTGATGCAGCCGTAGACGATGATGGCTCTCGGTTGAAGTGCCGGATTGTACTGGAGGAAGAAGAGGAAGACATCGATCGTTCAATAGATTGATCAGTCAATCAATCGATAGATCAACCAGCCACTCACCTGGAAAGCAAAACCTCTGGCAAGTTCGGTCCAGTGCAGACGCCACTCGCAGTCCTTCATCTCCTTCATGCAGCCCTCCATGATCTCCAGCAGAGAGTCCGTGATGACCTCGAGGGACTGCAGGGACACTCGCTCTTGTTCCGGGGGGGTGTAGGCGAACGAACGGTCCCCGGGCCGGTAGCTGGACCTGAAGGCGCTGACGGCAGCCGACTTGACTTTGCTGATGCCGAAGAGCTGGTAGAACTTGGGCAGAGAGAACTCGGTGAGGCTCAGTTTCAGCATCCTGAGGACATCCTCGCTGAAGTTGAGCTGCGAGCAGGTGCACAGCGAATGGATTATGTTAATGACGAGGCCGTGGGTGGAGGCCTGTAGCGACAGGGGGCCGGTGCAGACGAGCAGGGTCACGACATGGAAGAGCAGGGGGAGGTGGGTTGCCACGTCAAGCGAGTTGTTGAAGGAGAGCATGAGGAGGTAGCGGAGGAGTATGGCTATGTCATCCCACATCAAGTGCTGCTCCAGAGTTTGGGTCGGGGTCATGCAGGTTCTGTCTATGAGCTGATTAATATAATAAATTTCATATTAATTCCTGGAATATTAACACCAACACAAGAACCAAGTGTAAGTTTACTTCAAACAACAACAATGCGAATGAATATGTTAATAACTAATAATTAGGTCATTGATAATAACTGATAGAGATCAATTACTAACCCTGCATAGTCTCCAAATAACCTTCCTGGACACCAACTGAACGTTGGCAGAGGCCAGGGCAACGGCGGTGTCGGCCATTATCTCCGCCTGGATCGACCCGAGGCCGCCCGTGACGCTCCTCTTGATGAAGCTGTCGAGGACCATGTCCAAGAGGTCAGACACCTGACCAATGTTGCCCCAGATCTTGGCTTGAATCGACGGGTACATCTGCAGAAAAGAAAAACAGTTTGAAAGTGAGTGGATGGTTGGATGAGTAAGTGAATGACAGACAGTTGTGAACGAGAGAGAGAGATGGCGATGATGAATCACGGATGCGAAGGACACGGACGGACAGATGACTACGCGACGTGCAATCAGTTGGTGTATAAATGTCTATAAAGTTGGCGATGAAGACGAGGAAGAGTCGCCCACCTCGACTTCATCGATCGTCATGGTGATGAGCTTGTCCAGAATGAGGGCCACCTTTTGCTTCTTGTTCTCGTCATTGTGTCGGCAGAACCTTCCGAAGGATGCAAAAAAAAAAAAAGTCGTCTGCACGCCCTATTTGAGCCGTGGGCTAAGAGCGGTTCGGCAAGAAAAAGGCCGTACTAGAAATCACTCACAGATTTGTCAACATCATCCCCACTTGCTTCTCCCCAACGAATTCCCCCACCCACCTCGTGAGGTTGGGGAGCCAGGGAGTCATGTATTCGAGGCAGAGGTGCTTCATCTCGATGTTGGAATTCCTGAAGCCCTGGATGCACTCCTCGAGAAACTCGAGGGTCAGGTGGGGCTCGTTGGCGGCCAATCGCTCGCTGATGCTCTTGATGAAGATGGTGTTATTGGAAGGGATGCACAGGCCTGCGAGGTGATTATGCGAAGTAGGAGTCAGCCGTCGATGATAATCATGCAGTGCTATGCAACTACTCGAGGAGCAGCAATTTTGTCAAAACCGTCGCCGTCGTCATCATCGTCGTAAACTTTCGAGTTAGTACCGGCAGTCTGGAGCAGTTGACCTTCGATCCTGAGGTCGAAGGTCTGCGTGAGGGTGCACAGGAGGTTGTAGGCTGCCGACCTGAGGCTCGGGTCCTGGCTCCCCAAGTTGAGGAGAGCCACGTTCAGGAGGGTACCGGGTACGTCCTTCGGTCGGATCTTGGTGTGGACTGTCACGCTGTCCTAAAGCGAAGCAAAACTGAATCACCGAAGAATATTTAACTTTTTAAATCACCACGAACGACGCATGTCTCACATCATCATCATCATCATCTACGTTGTCGTCGTCATCCTAATCGACTTATGCAACAATCAACAACAACAACAACAAGAAGAACAACAAGACGAGGATACGAACAGGTTGCGACAGTTCCCATCTGGTCCTGATGTGGATGATCGCCTGGACGATCGTGTCGCAGTCGTTGTGGATGAAACTCAGGGAACTGCTTTCGTTCGAGATTGTCAACGTGAACTGGTTGTCATCGACCAGGCACACCTGGAAGGAGGTGATGATGATGATGATGATGATGGTGTTGTTGATGATGATTATGGTGATGATAATTGTGGTGATGATGACGATGATGTCACCCAAGGTCGTGGTGATGACTTCAACGATGGTGATGGCAGTAGTGTAAGTACTTGCCAATGGCAATAATGATGATGATGACGACGATGAGGGTATTAATCATGATGATGATGTCAACTTTCGGTCACAGCAATGGCTACAGTCTCACCTCTTCTATCTCAGAGGCATAGTAAACGTCATTAAGGAGGACAGAGTGACCGAGCACCTTGCTCTTCTCGGACGAGGTAACCTGTATTGCATTGGGACCCACCTGTTCAATGAACGAGCGGGTCGTTTAAAACTTTCCAAGAGAACAACAGGAAGCTCATCTTCATCAAGCAATCATCACACAAGTTGCCATCATCGCAGTCATCTTCATCACTGCCTCAATCATCACCACCTTCCTTGTCATCAACAACCATCATCATCATCCTCTTCTTATTTTTATTATTATTATTATTATTAATATTATTAATATTATTATTATTATTATTATTAATCAACGTGATCAGCAACCACATCTTCCAAAATCAGGCATCAATGCATTCTTTCCCCGTCAAGGTCGACCTTGATGGCGACTTTCGTGTCCTTGTGTGCGAGTTTGAGGGCGTTGTTGAAGACTTTGAGGTCCTCCTCGAGTGAGAGGGTGGCACCGGGGAGTTTCTGTTGGTCCGAGTCGATGTAGTCGTTCAACTTGTGCGGGTGTTCGATGAAGACCAACTTCCTGTTGTTCTGTTCAAGAGGTGATGATGATGGTGATGATGATGATGATGAAGTTATATGCAATTTATGTGAATTTATAATATTAATTATATAATGTGATGTAATATTATTATAATTTATATAATCAATTATCATGGAATTAAAATAATTTTGTCTTAATTACTACTCGAAATGATTGCTTTAGTGTGCTTTTCAAATCATAACCTGTTGATAGTATCATCATCATTACCATCACCATAATCATATCATCATCATCATCATCTTCCAGTACCAACCCTTAGTGGCGTCAGTATCCTGTCATGGTACTTGGTGTACTCCCTGACCCAAGAGTTGCAGTTATAAATGTAGGCCAAGTGGATGTTCTGGTAAACAACTTCTGGCATCACAACGAACCACTTTGATAAGAAATCCGTCTGTAATTGGTTCCAAGACTATCAGCATATTTCAGCCAAGGCATCATCATCATCATCACCACCACCGTGACTCACCCTGAACCTGTTGTCTGCGCAGGTGTGCGTGAAGTCAATGACGAGTTCGAAGGGTTTGTGGTAGAAGGGCTTCAGGGTCAGGAGGACGTGGTAGATCAGCAGGTCTCCGTTGATGTCCAGCACCCTGGTGATGGCGATGATGATGATGATGTCAAATGTTATTGAAACAAACATTTGTAGAACCATTAAACTTAGATATTTCATTGGCACAAACAATAAAAAACACAAAGAAAAATCCTTAACATGATCAATCAGATCGACCAAAAAACAGCAGGTCATCCTTCCACCCATCCATTCATCCAATTATTTTATTGTATTTTCGTTAAATTCCTTTTATTCTTCATTTTCCATAGACGATAATATACGTAAACGCTTAGAACCACTCGTTAGCATTTCTTTTAAAAACTTAAACTTAATATAAAAGACGACATTAAAAACAAAAAGATGAAACAAAACCACGGCAACACCGACTTGTATCTCCTGGCCACGTAATAGAAGACGGGATTCCCTGCTTTGCTGGTCCCTGCCTGATAAAAGATGTTCAGGGACTTGAGACTCTTGAATTCGTCCTTTTCGTGCATGTTGTGCTTCGACATGATCTCCTCGAATTTGGTGCTCGTCATGTCCACGCTGTTCCATCTGTTGTTGTTGTCGTCGTCATTGGTGGTGGTGATGATGATGATGATGTTGATGAGTGATTTACTTCATTGAATGAGCAAACAATGCCAAAGAATCATTTAAAATCACTGTTTAGACTGATGCAGTCAAAGGAATGAGTGAATAAATAAATAAATTTAAATAAATAAATAACCAAAAAACAAATGGATAAATATAACCCTCAAATTTCACCATCCATCCATCCATTCCTTCATGCAAACACAAACAAACACATCCACACTCACTGAGAATCCAGCGGTCTGTGCTCCGGAGGACCGAGGTAGGCGAGCAGGGTGGCCATCTTGTCGAAGGGTCTCCTGCCGACGGCCTTGTGGTCCCTGCTGCTGGACAGGTAGTCCCCGATCTTCTCCTGGTTGATCCATAGGAGTCGATGAAGTGCAAGGACGTTGGCGTCGCTGATGAAAGAAAGACTGTGATTGGACGTGTCGAGGGTCTCACAGTCCGAGGCTATCTCCACGAAGAAGCTGGAGTTTAGAATTATTTGGAATTGGCAAAGGGTGGAAAAACAAGGGTGTGGTTTTAGAATTTAGAATTAGGATGTTTAATTAACTTTTATTTTCATCCATTGTTTCATCCAATATACTTTTAAAATGATTAATATTTAATTATTATTGGAATATTATTTAATCCTGAGTTCCATTATTAGGATTTGCTTTTTATACACCATGTCATAAACCATTCATTCGTTAGCTCCCTCACTCATCCACCCATCCACTCACCCACTCCTCCACCCACCCATCCACCCATTCACTCACTTCCTGCCAAGCTCAAAGTTGGTCTTCAGGAACTCGTTGAAGATCCTCATGTGAACCTCCTTCGTAAAGAGGACGTGATTGGCCACGTTCTGCATGATTTTGCACATCAACGTCAGACCTCGCTTCATCCTCGAGGTGGGTTGCTGCTCGATTATGCCCGACTCGCAAGGGGAGACTGGGTGGGTAGAGATCAAGATAACGATGATGATGATCATGATGATGATGAGGCTGATGATATCAATGGAATATGATGTTGATGAATAATTATGTCTCAAAGGTTATAAATCTGCCTACTCTAATGAAGATGAATGGATGGAGCTGAAGATGATGATGATGACGATGACTCAAATTCAGAATGAGGGAGTGAGTGAAAACGTGAAACGATCTGCGGACTGAGCCCCAAGAGGGAAACAAAACAATGGCAAGGCAATGGGCGCCGAGTCGATGGTGAAAATTTTATGAGAAACAATTACAATCTTGTCAGGTGTTGCAGTGGGTAGGACAGGTAGCAAACAGGTTATACCTTGATTATTGCCACAGGTAGAACGAAGCAAAATAAATAAAAGAAATGAATAAGCATGCTTACAAACATTGACATAGAACTAGTTACCAGACAATACAATACAGGTAGAATAAACCTAAACAAACAGGTAGCTGAAAACCTTCGGACAGAGAGTTCGTGTCAGGTAGCAATACAGGTAACGAAAGTAATACAGGTGTCGCAAAATACGAAAAATCAATTAGTGAGTCGTTACAGGTGATGGAACGGACCTAACGTCCGAACGGGTAGAGACGTGCAAATACAGGCGAACGAAAACATAGGTAACGCGGTCGAGCAAACGGGTACCGATGGCAGGGTTGATGAAGCGGAGAAAGATGACCGTCCCTATGACGATCCAGACGGCTTCGGGGGTGCTCTGCTGGAACCTCTGGGTCACGACCTGGTACAGGCAGTGGCACATGCTTCGTAGTTTTGGGGGGAACCTGCCAATTGTGCGACGACGCGTGACGGAACGATCGACGATGCATCGAGAGCGCCCGAGTGGGAAATTGGAGAGCAAGGAGCCCTTGCAGCAGAGAGGAGGAGCACGACATGGAAAGGAGGCAGGGTTTATGCTCATTAAAATTCTTGCTAAACATGATAATATATGGACTTTCCCAGTTGTATTACAGATTAGATGAACAATGTGAATAATTATACTATTATACAACTAATTACACTAATAGAGCAACATCAACAACATCATCAACAACAACAGCAACAATAACCATCCTATTTGACAAACGACATTTGTAAGACTTGGTTATTAAAGCAAGCTGATAGCCATGAAACTAATGACTGGAAAAGTACAGATGCTAGTCTCTCCCCATTTGGCCAATCAGATTAATCCCATCAGCAAGCAAGCCAATCAGAGTCGACGGAAGCCCAGAGGAGGCAACCAATAGAATGGTTATTAGAAGCATCTCGGGAAAAGAGCTCAGAAACGAGATCACAATCAAATGAGATGTCACACTAATCATCATCGCCATCGTCATCATCACCATCATCGCCATCATCATCATCACCAAGGAAGGGGATGTAGAATCGATGGAAGAGCATGGAGCCGAGGACAACGTGGGAATCCTTATGGAACCGGGTCGAGGTGACCTGATTAAGACAGAAGCAGACGGCACGGAGCGTGGAGGGAAAGCTGCTGAGGGCAGAGAAATGCTTCGAGCTAGTTTAATGATTAACCATCCAGTCACCATCATCATCGTCGTCGTCATCATCATCATCACCATCATAATCAGCAGCATGGCATAATGCCAAAGAAATTTTTAGTTAAAATTCCAGTCCAGCATTGTACAGATGCATGTCATGGACATATAAATACTCATTATTTAAATGCTCATCACAGTCACTGTCATCACTATCACCACCACTAGCACAACCATCGTCGTCGTCATCATCATCATCACGAATTAAGGTACCTCTCTGCTGATGCCACTATGGCATTGAAGACCCTCTGGGTGAGGTTCACCAGGTTCTGTTTGTTCTCCTCGACAGATTCATTTCCCTCGAGTCTGCAAGTCGCACGTGGGGGGCATCGTGACATGATTGTTGTGACATCAAACGACAATGCGACCGTGCGCGGTGATATATACATAACGATATGAAGCGTGTGACATGATACTAGACAATGATACATTATGTGAGGTGATACCAGATAATGATATGTTATGTGAGGTGATATTGGACGATGATACATGACATGATAATTACATGACACAATAGTTCATAATGTAACATCTCATAGCATGACATGGCATGACATGACATTGAATGACGTCGACTACTCAAGTATCCCCCCCTCCCCTCCCTCCCCACTTCAACCCCCAACCACCTCGTCGGGTCGATTTCGTAGCAGACGCCATTCCTGTCGGCGAGAAACATGTCCGTGATGAGTCCGTGCAGGAGTTCCCTGAGGTAACCCTGTCCGTAGATCTTGAAACAGTAGGCCATGATTTTGCTCGCCAAACTGTTGCCTCTGAACAATGTCTGCATGCAGTCTGCTATTTCCACCTGTAGTGTTTAAAGTCGTCAGGTTAGGTGATGATGATGATGGTGATGGTGATGACGAGGACGATGATGATACCGGCAGGTGAATTGTGATTGGATTCAATACTTGGTCCGATTACAACTATTATTATTATTATTATTATTATTATGATCATGATGATTATGATTCATGGTAAGTCTTTGCAAAGTTTGTGATCACAGAATGATTGTGATTTGAGCTCTGATATTAAATAATTAATTAATGCATCCTATTGAATAATCAATGCCTCCTATTGAATAATTAATTAATGCTCCTCATGAATAATTAATGCCTCCTAATGAATAATTAATTCCTCCTATTGAATAATTAATTAACGCCTCTTATTAGCACCTGTTGAAGGAAAAAAAAATTCAATCAACATTTGAATGCAAACCTCCTTTGAAAACATGTTCCACAGAAGTTGATAAAGAAGATGCTTTGCATCGAACAGATTCACAAACACCCTCGCTAGTTCGTCCTGCGTCGGAAAAATATTTATTGCCATAAATTAGTCTTCATCATAATTTATTATATTATTATTAATATTATTATTATTTATTAAACCAATACCAATAATACCAGTATAGAAAAATTATTTTTTCAATAATATGAAGTCGAAGTTCAATTCAAAAGCAAAACAAATAAAAAACTATCGAGAACGTAAACAAGCCGCGCCTACCATGTGCGGATTGGCCACGACGCTGGCCAACGCCATGGCTATCGGCAATTCCCCCTTGTCCCCGATCATGGTCACCAGTTCCACCAGCCTCTCGAACCTGTCTGCGAGCGCAGTCTCGGCGAGGGTTTCGAACTCCGTGCCCTGCTGCAAAATTTTCGTGAGGACCTCCATGAATGCGGCTCTGGTCTGTGGGTCACGGTGGTAGCCCAGCCCTGTTTTTGGGGGAGAGAAGGGGTTAAAGAGGTCAGCATCATAGTTTGTTGCCATAGAAATGATGACATTACTTTGATGACCAATGGTTGTTATTTGATGATTAATTAAGTGATATTAATAGCAACAATAACAATAACAATATCAATCCTACTAATAACAACAAACAAGTATTGTTATTATTATCACCACTACTACTATTATTGTCGTTTTAAGTAATAGATCCTGTATCATTTAAAGGCATCATCATCACCTATGGAGTGCATGAGTCCACTGTCAATGTTGGCATTGAGCAGGTTGGACATGGCCAGCACGGTGCAATTCCTGAGGGCGTTGAGATTCGAACCACCGGCCTTTCCACTCCTCATCGACTCGGAGCCGCACTTCTCGCCCGTGGCATCCTCGGAGCAGTCGTTCAGGAGGTTCATGAAGAGAGTGAAATACCTGGATGAATGGATTGGTGAATGAAAGGATGGATGGATGGATGGATGGATGGATGGATGGATGGATGGATGGATGGATGATGGATGGATGGATGGATGGATGGATGGACTGGTGAATGATGGCTAATGATATGGTTGAGTAAACAAAGAAATACTTGAGAAAGAGCTGAGATTTGGCCTCCATCAAGTCTCCCCTGTCGCTCTCCTCAGGTTGCAGTGGCAAACCCTGCAGGAGGGAGGCCACTGCTTCCATGCTTGCAAGGTCAAGATCCCTGGAAACAAAACCAGCACCATCATTACATAAACAACAGCTCAACGATCGATCGATCGATCAGTCAATCAATCAATCAATCAATCAATCAATCAATCAATCAATCAAGCCACAATATCAAATAACTGCAATCCCAAAAACATGACTACGGTCACCAGAGCCACGTCTAAGATCACAAAACACACGCATGTGAACGAAAAACAGCTGCGACCGCACACCTGGACACCTGTGAAATGTCACCCTGAACGTTCAACTGGTGACTGTTGCCCATGATCCAGTCGGACAGGTACTCGACCAGTTTGTTCCGAAACTTCATCTCCTGCCTGAACGTCAGGTCGTCCCTCCTGGTCATCATGGCCTCCACCAGCTGGCACACCTTCGTCTTCACCTGTATGGCGTGGATGCTCGCATCCAGGTGTCTCACGTACCTGGACATTGTAAGCGAAAAGTTAGGAGGATCAGATTTTGGCTTGAGTCAATGATGGAAGAGAAAATATTTTATAAACCAATAATAATAATAATAACAATAATTTAAAAAAAAAATTTACAAATTAGAATCTAACAAAAAATAGCTGTCAGCCAACTTAACAAGCATGAACATAGAGTGACAGGAAAGTTCTTAAATAAATCACGAATAAATTATGATAATCGGACGACCACCTGACAATGGTGAGCATTAGGGACTCGATGCTGGTTATGCCGAGCTGGTCGTTCTGTTGGTCTGTTTTGTTTTCCAGGATGTTCTTCATGATGAAGATGACATTTTCTATCAGCAACGTGTTCGCATCCGTCACGATCGCCTGAGAGGAACGATGTCGTGGCAAAGGTGAGGCACTCGTGAACGATTATCATATGATTAGTTAGATGATTAATTAATTAACTCTGCTGCATAAAACTGATGTCATTATTTTGCAAAGCAATCAGTGCAAAACATAACTTATTATTAATTATTAATAATATTCCGCTAATTATTAATAATATTATTATTAATAATAAGTTATTAATAACAAAATTCATCGACGAATGCCTTCGAAGCGATTCGCAAGAAGTGAGGACGACGACAAATCTCAACAAAACCGATCGCCAGACGCCGTTTCCGACGACTCCGTCAACAACTCCGTCGACGACAAACCTGTCCCGTGGAGTCGAAGAATTTGTCGACGAAGATCTTGATCTGCTCGAAGAGGATCGGATGGAGACACGGACTCAACTCGTGTCCGACCAACTCCTTGACGTGCTTCTGGATCTGAGGACCGAACTTCTCGTTGTTGCAGACGAGCAACTTCAGCAGGTGCCCTATGAACCTGCGGACGGAGTTTCGGATGGAGGCATCAAAGCGGATGCAAATTCATGAAAATTTATGCAAATTTATGCGACGAGGTCGTCGGAGACTAACTGGGTCACGGGGCAGTACTGCTGATCCCCGCAGCCCGGAACGACGCTGTTCTTCCTGCTCTCGAGGGTGGTCTGAGCGGTAAGTCCCTTGTGGTACTTGTTCTGAAGGCAGACGCTACCCAGGGCGCACAAAAAGCCGGTCATGTTGGCCCACTCGTTCAGGTGATCCTACCGATAAGGATGATGATGATGATGGCGATGACAACGACGACAATTATTTCAAACAGACCTCCAACTCGTGTTCGGTGCTCTGGTGCGAAGTCCTCCTCTTAGTGGCTGCTTTGGTCAGTAGCTCCGCCCCTCCGTCGTCCAGCTTGGTCTTGGGATAATTGTCGAGGTAGCGAGTGCTGCTCTCCCAGTTCATGAACGTCTCGCTCCAGGCCTGCATGTTGCCGGACGTGGATTCGTCGATCTTCCTGAGGAGGGCCATGATTCGCTTCTGGAGGACTGCCCTGCCTGGTGACATGGAGAAGCAGTATCAAGCAGTATCAAGGGTCAATGAGGGATTACCATTGATGATGATGATGATGATGAAACAAAATAATAATGATTTTGATGATGGTCGCAATGTCTACTACAACATCACTCTAGCAAAAAGTGACAAGCACCTGTGAGACTAATCTCAGCAACAACAAGCAACAACAACAACCCCACAACAACAACAAACCTGTTGTGAGAACAGTCGAGCCAGCAGCAAGCTCCATGTAGACATTGTAGTTGGGCAGCAGTTGGATGACCGTCATGTCGTCGACGGCAACGCTCCTGATGTCGCTCTCGTCGCAGAGGGCTTGGAAGCACGACATGGCCGTCAGTACTGCGTCTATGTCGATGCTCCAAAGGTACATGAAGAATACAATCTGCGAGATGAACGTGATGATGATGATGATGATATCGGCTGTTGTGATGACGATGATAATGACGGTGATGCTGGTGGTGATTGTGACTTTCTTTTTGGTTTCCATTCAAAGTTGGATGGAAAGGAGGACGGACGGACGAATCATTCGAACCAACAATCGAACCTGCGTCCGCACACTTTATCGCACGGCTCAGCAGACCCAAAGGTTCTGCGTTCAAATCCCACCTCGACTTTGATGTGAGCCTGCTTGAATATGAGGAGGTTGGTGCCGACATTGGTGAAGTCCTTGTACTTCTGGAGGAATCTGTTCCTGCAGAGTAGGATCTCTCTTAGCCATTTGAGGACCTCCGTGTAATTGAACATTTGATGCTGGATCAGCTTCTGGGAGATCGAGTATAGCATCTGAGAGCTGCGATTGTGATAATGATGTCAAAACATTATTATTATTAATTAATATTAATATTAATATGCATACCATTCAAGACTACAAAATGCCACAAAAAATCCCAACCCCTCTCAAAAACATTGATGACAACATAGCCCATGTCAGACCAACAACAATGATGACAACAACAACAACAAATCCAACCGACCTCACTTCCCAGAAGGTCGAGATCGGGTTCTCTGGATTCCAGAGTTCAATGATTTCAACCTGGTGGAGACACAACAATGCACTCATTGCCTCCTGCGCCACGTCCGGCATCGTCTGCTGGTGGACCAATGAAACGAGGCCGTTTATCAACTCCAAGGTGCTATTCTGGATCTCGTGACTGGCCTTGCTCGGGTTCTGGAAGACGGAGACGATGAGTTGTGATTGGTCGGAATAAGTTAAAAACATAAATATTAATTTATAAATAAATTATAAATATCAATTGATTAAAATAGAACCCAATGAGCAAGTCCAAAACCTTGTCGTCCAATCGAATTCAAACCAATCCCAGACGTCATTAACATAAATCATGTTAACGTAAATAATGTTAATGGGACCCACTCACGTAGAGCATGAGCAGGGGGTCCGCATGGATGAGTCGGACTATGCCCAGGAGCAGGTACTTGAAGCTGAGCGTCTCCTCCGACGGCCTCTCGCGGAGCTTGAGGGAGTGGACCTTGTCCCTGAGGGTCAGGCTCTTGGGATTCGTTAGAGGAGCAAGAGATATAAGACCATTAAGTATTCATTACCGGTCGAATATTCATGATGCCAATAATTATTCACAAACTCTAAGGCATGCCTCATTAGAGGCTGCTAAAAATTAAAATAGACATTTACTTATGCATTGAATGAAATAAAATAAATAAATAAATATATTTAACGTCCTTAATTATAAATTATCTTAGATTATAGAATAATTATCGATGGTAGTAGTTTCAGTCACGAAACAATTGGCAACAATTTCTGGGGTCAACCTACTTGGGACAGCCTGAGGGGGGTGTGACTCATCTGGGAGACCCTGTTCAAGGTCTCCGTGAAGAGACTCCTCAGCTCTGACGACTTTCCATGCATGATCTCGATGTTCGGCCACCATGGCAACCGTTTCTGCAACAACGCAATACAATGATTTAATCAATGAAAATAATGAAGATTATTATAATTAAACATACTTAAAGCATAACTTAAATCAATAATGACGTTGCAACAGTAAATATTATAACAACAGAAGACGTAATATTCTCAAAGTCCTTAGTTCCTCATGTCGTCATCAACAACAACAAAACAACACTCCTTGAGGCCGACTAATCGCAGCAGACCACAATCCTCACCTGTGTGATGATGAGGTGGAGTGCATTGATGAGCACAAAGTGGAAGGTGTGCGGAGACTGGAGGTTGAGGCAGATCTTGAGGAGGTCGTTGTTGTGCGGAGTCACGCGGAAGCAGGAAAGGAAGCAGTCGATCATCAGGTCGACATCCTGACTCGCGCAGTTCGCGCCCCTCGAGAATGGCTTCTGGACGTTGAACAGCAGAGACTGCCGGAGAGATCGATTGGCGATGATGATTACAACGATGATGGCAGTGATGATAATGGTGGTGATGATGGTGGTGAGTGAAATGATGAGATTGTCACAGCCCGATGATCTTGGAAACGATGGAAACTTTAAACTGTCGACTACTACGTCTTAGGCATCAAATTGACGGCTGAATGTCACGATACCAGTTCGTTAACTTGCCCGAGACATGTTTTCCTCTCACGGTTTATAATTACGTTCCACTCTCTCAGACAAAAGTAAGAGAAAATTACAAAAATAAAGCAATGACAGCAACACTGATGATGGCATTGGTGACAACAACAACAACAACAACGACGTGAAGACCTTGAGATCCCCGAGCACGGAGTGCACCAGCTGAAAGAGGACGTTGGCCCTGTCCTTGCTGTTGATGTACGTCGAAGCCTTGCACAGCTTGACGCACGTCACGGCCGCCCACTCCTGGAGGGCCTTGTGTCCGCTGTGGTGGCTGGTCAGGGCTCGCTTCAGCTCATCGATGAATTGCTTCTGCAAAATAAATGACAATTTTAATTAATATTATTATTATTTTTGTTATTTTTATTATTATTATGTTAGTATCATGATGCACACATAAGAATAATACAATAATATGATAAAAATTGTGACTATCACTATTATCTTTGTGGTTATCATTATCATAATCACCACCTTTTTCAAGTGTTGTGGGGAGCAGGGAGCTCCGTTGTCTGCGTTCGTGATCTCTTCAAGTATTGGCTGAAAGTTGGAAATGTTTATAATCATCATCATCATCGTCGTCGTCATCGTTATAATCAGTGTCATCATCAACATTACCATCACCATTGACACTATCACAATCATCTCATATGATGACAGTCACACAATCACAAACTCACAGGGCACAAGACCAGCAGTATCATCTGCAGAGGCCAGACTCCCGCCTTTTTCTTGGAGTTCTCGGCAGACGCATGGGCCAGTTCGAACAGTTTGTCGCAGCACTCTTTTGGAGGAATTAATTTTAATAAATAAATATTTTATTCCAATTGTCGTCATAATCATCATCATCACCATCATGGTAGAATTGATTTAAGAAATAAATATTTTTTTTCAAATATCATCATCATCATCATCACCATGGCAATGATCACCTGCCAGCTCCTCGTTGGGTCCTTTCTGAAGGATGGCAAACTCCTCTGGATAGTTGGAAAGCCAGTTCCATATGGCCTGGAAGTTAATCGGAAGTAATAGTTTGATCATAGTTGTAATTATTATTATTATTATTATTATTATTGTGGTTGTTATTGTCATTGTCATCATTATCATTGTTTATTATCGTTACTGCCTTGTTAACAATTATTAACAATTGATGATTTGTTTTCAATTGTTTGTTCAATCAATCCATCTATTGACTTTACACACAAATTTTGAGGTACAGAAGAAAAATTATAGAAATGGTGATGATGATGATGATGACGAAGATGAGGACGACAACAACGACGATGACAGAATTGCAGTCTGGCAACCTTCTCAAGACTGGTAGCCAGCACCATCTGAACAGATTTCTTGAGCAACCTGAACTTCAAAGCAGCCTCTGAAATCACAGAAATCCACAGTCAACAACATCATCAACATTATTATCGATTATTATCATCATCACCATCACCACCATCGTCATCTTGATAATGATACCATTTAATAGCTTGATGAGTCTGGCGCAGTCGACGTTGATGTGCTGGATGAGTTCAAGGTCTGTATAGTCCTGACCATCCTCAGAAGCAGACGACAGAGTGGCAAGTCTGAAAGTATTGTCGGTCGACAGATTAATCAAAGGGAGGCTTTTCATCGAAGGGAGCTCGTGGCTTAAGAACCCAATCGATGAATCTATTTTGATCGATCAGTCAATCAATCAATAAATCAATCGATGATCAATTTTTGATCATTTGTTCAATGCGTTTTGCTTAACCAATTGATCAATCGATTGCTAAAATCCGTCAATTGACCTGGCAGATATTCGATTGAAGACAGCCGTAAAGTTGTTGAGGCTGAGAGCAAAGAGGACCTTTGAGGCCAACTGCTTCAATTGGTTGGCGAAAGGGTTGTTCTCGTTTGAATGGTTGAGAAACTGAAAAAGTGATGACGTTGGTGACGATGAAAGAGCAGGAAAGCAAGTTGGCAATGACACTGGAGATAATGACAGCGATGGCGATGATGATGATGATGATGACGTGTTGATGAGGCTGCCTTGCCTTGCAGAGTTCCGGCAGAAGAAGCCTCACGTACATGGCTTCGTCGAGTCTCGAAGTGTCTTTTGGTTGCTGAAGAAAATTTTAATAATTAATAATTAACGGCCAATCACATTGATTGTTGATTCGAATCGACCAATCACATGGACTCTTACACTGTTCAGGACTTTTTCAAGTGTATCGAGGATCATGATTTGAGAGTCGTAGAAGTTCCTTTCCGCCTCCGCACCAACAATCTTCTGCAGTCACAAGAGAACAGCTAATAAATATTCATTAGAAATAATAATCCCAATCCACTGCAATCAGTCAGTACATCAACCACCCACAATAAGGAAACATTTGGATCTCAGTGCGAATCTCCACTCCAAATCTGGTACACTCCAAATCCGGTACACCCAAATCCAGCCTCTCTCAGAAACCTACCATCGAATCAACAGACTGCAGTGTCTTTGTGAGGCCATTGATGACAACAGAGAATTTGTGTTTGCTGACATTGATGAGGCATTCCTTGTTTTGTATGACATTCTGCATTGACAACGTTGTGTGCAGGCCGGTCCTTATGGGTAGCTGGTCATTGTGTTGATATATGATTGGGTATCAGACTAATAGATTGTGACACTACTTGTGACATATAAATTACACTAACATGTTGATAACAATTGTGCCATATGTATATCTCAAAATTCAACTTCCTCTATATAAATGGAATTATTTATGTTTGCTAGTGTTTCAACAAGATAAAAACAAATGACAACAATAAATACCTCATGTTGCAAGTGAATTTAGATACCAAACTGCAAAGTTTACATAAAAGGTAGCACAATACCATGAAAGTACATTCTGTCAAAACCTAGCAGACCACTTCTAGCAAAACAAGACCATTTCTCACTGATGAAGAATGGCTTGACACCATCATCAACCTACCTGCGAATCGAAACGCGTAATGAGCGACTGAACCCACATCCCGGGCTTCTGAATGGCCATCTTGACGTCGATGAAATATCCCCAATTAGAACTTCATGTGTAAATCAAGTGAATAAGACAACTGGGAAGAAAAGTCCCAGAAAAGTGGTTAAATCAAAGTCCGAAAAAGACTTCGGCAACGCCAAAGCCGACTGTTTGTGATCCACCGAGCTGCTGGGACTAAGCATTCCACAATGCCTCCATAATGTAGCAGAGCAACCCGCAAACGGCCACAGCTGAAAACATAGCATTAAAAAAAACTTGTCATTTGCATTCGGCAAATCAACATAAAATATTCAGTGCTGAACCAGCGAAAAAAGCGTGGTCAGCCATGTATTTTTACGGGATCCAAAAAATATGAGCAGGTAATTTGCGTCAGTATGATTAGTAATCCATAATATGATTTTATTTTAATTCTAATATCTTCTGAGATATTGCAGGACAAAAAGGCATCGATGGTGGTGGTACAACCATGGAACTTGGATAATATTCTTTTATCCTTTTGGCTTCAATAGATGTCCTTTTATTTTCGTTAAACCAAGGCTTTTATGACTTACTGTCGTTGAAAATGAACGCGGAGCTTCGCGACCGCCCACACAGTTCCTTGCCACATTATTTCCAGAACGTTTTCCTAGAAACTAAATATGAAAGTTCATCAAAATTTCTGAAATAATGTTAGTGTAATCGTTGAATGTCGGGCCAATCAACCTCCTATTAAAATGTAATTCAAGGCCTTTGAATGTCGCTGTAATATATAGGCTAATGAAAGGTGCAATTAAGGTCACCATAGTTCATTAATTACAATACAACTTATTTGATGCAGCGATATCTTATCTAGGGAGATACCAACAGGTTGCAATAAATGCCCGATCACATTAACTCTAATAAGCGAATGAAAAAAATTTGTAAGTCTAAGGGATGTAGAGGAAATCACTATCTTTGGATTTTTTTTGGTAATTTTGGCTAACTTTATCAAGACTTTAGCTAACTTTCTAAAAGATACTTGTTGAATTCAAGAACAAAAACATACGTGACATTTGTCCACGTGTATAAGGCTTTCCAATATAAATACTGCTTGGGATCTACCTTATTCGCCTCGAAATGGGGGTGTTGAAAGTTTTGCTTCTTGGCCTTTTTGTGGCTCAGTTGATAACTGCTCAAGATGAAAATAAAGAAATAACCGATAGAAATGTGATGAAAGCTGTCGTTAAGGTTGGTAAATAGTCATTTTATTGTCAATTTTGATGACTTAAGGTGACGGAAGTATCACATGCGATTAGAAATCACGCGCACCGTCATGTGATGATACATGCGTTTTGAAACATGTTTTATTTTAATAAAACTGATGTCTTTGCATTAGCCATGGATCAAACATTAATGTTATTACTTGAAAATATTGATTGCAGAAAACAGTTTTACATATGCATCTATTCGCCATTTCATATCATAATAAGTGGCACTTTTCAGTAATTTTAATTTCTCTTTATTAAAACAATTATCTTCACGAATCACAGAGTTGTGGTGGATGACAGTTGAATCGCTACCCTGGCGTGAAAGCTTTCATCTATGAGGACATTCCATTATTGTATCCTTGAGATTTGTTTGCAACGAGTTGCCATTTGGGTAGAAGACATTGCATTAGTGATTTCCATTCATCGATAAAATTAAACAAGACTCCAAAGTCATTTTCTTTGATTTAATTCGTAATCCAGCCATAATGTCCGATTTGAGAGCAACCCGGGCGCACCTCCAGTGCTGTATTTCCAGAACGCCAACGATGAAGAAGTGGAGGTCAGAAGGAGTTTGGAACTGCTACTTTAATTGCCATGTGTCACACTTTGTATAAAATAGTCAAGTCCTAGAACTTGATGTGATTCTATTAATTTAAAAATATCTATAAATTTAAAGTCCAGGTCTGCTTACTATAATCAATTTTCTTGTAAAATTTGACTTATTGACTTTCTTTCAAAACCATTTTCAGAAAGTTGAACTTCGAGACTTCACCAGGGAGAGATGCAACGAACTACTGCTGAGCAGGGGCTTCTACAAGAAGAGCTCCGGCGACGAACAAGTTCCCCCGGAGTATGAGAACGGTCCCTACGGAGGACGTGGGGAGCTCTAACCCCCACGTGAAGAGGGGGATGTGCCTGACATCTCCCCACATCGAAGGAAGATTTGCTGATGCCCGTCGGATGCCGCAGAGTCTGGACTTTCATGAAGCTTGAGTCGGAAATTTCTCCGAAAATCGACTCATGCGGAGGATTTTGGGTCCTTGCTCTCAAGTCATCCCAGGCAGCACCAGAATCTTCCGGATTTTTATTTTTTTAGAAATTATGAATGCATTTGCCATTTTCTCTTGATTCACTTGCATATTTTGCAGGAATTAAATGCTGGAAATATTTCTGGCACTAAAACTGTTTCATTCACCTTTTTAGTCAAAATATCATACGTTTCATCCCATTAGTGTTCACGCTGTTCATTGTTAGCCATTTCGGTGGCCATAGTTGCGAAAGTTTTGGGTATCTATGCAACATGCACATCAGTAAGGACGAGGCCTGTGCAATGAAGTATTGCTCGAAATTATTGCTTGCTTCAATGCAGAGTAAGGAACATCTATTGTCATTGAGTTTAAGACTGCGTACAACCGCACAGTGCATTGACATTTCCTAAATATACACTAATTAATGAAATCACTCAAAATATAAAATCTAACTCCCAAAATCAACTTCTGCTAGTTTTTATTAGGAACATTTGGGAACAAGATTAATAACAAGTTGATTTGAAATTTAGTAATTGAGCTGAAAAATGCTCTGGCACAAACTCAAATGTCTGAAGAACCTGGGATCGACTTGAGGCCAAAGGCAGATTAGCCAGGAGGCCATCCCATCTGTCTTCCTCCTAGGACGTGAACATGCAGGTGATAGACAGATTGTCCACCATTTGGACCGTTGTTTATGACTAAAAAAAAACAAAACGGAAATTAGAGTTGCTCAGGAATGTCGCTATTACGTCACGATGCTTGATACCAACCCAGTCTGTAGCCTTTGTCTAATCCTTGCTCCTTAGCCAACTTTTTAGCAACGACCATCAAATGACCTATCAACTAAATGAAAGCAATCGCTATCATCTAATGAATCGTTTGATAAATTGCAAATAAAGATGGCAAAATTAGGATAGTAGGTTGAAAAATACTAACTTTCTCGTCACTATCTTCGACTTCTGAAATCCCGGTGATGATTTTCCTCGGGATGACAAGAAAATGCTTCGGAGCCTGAGGATGAGCATCTTCAAAGGCCACGCACTGATAGGGGGAAGTTTCGTGTTTATCCATAACTCACATTTTTACATCATTGAACAAGTCAAGATATGATATGATACTATACTATACCATTACTATATATTATATTATCTCTATTACTTTGCCAGTCTTTAGGTGGAAATTATGATTTATAATTAACCTCGTCATCTTCGTAGAGAATTTTGGCTGGAATAGACTTGTCAATGATTTTGCTAAAAATAGTTGGTTTTGGGGCAGCTGGTCTTTCAGCTTTTAGAGCCTCTTTAATTTCGTCGTGATGCATTCTAATCGCCCCGACCTTTCAAATATTTAAAACTTAATGCACAACAAACCGCATTAATTCATTAACCGCATCTAGTTGAAAAACCTAAAATTCAGGGAATAACACAAAATAAGCAACGCGATGATTTTGAAGACGACTACAAAGATTGCTTAACTCAATTTTTAATGAAAATCAGGAACCAAAAAGTACAAATTAAAACAGAACTTTACCAACGGATTCGTGCAAATCACTTTAAGTTTGGCAACAAAAGCCGCAGACAGCCCACCAGTCGCTAATTTTAGCATTGCTTCTGGTCTGTCGGCAGGCTATATTACAAAGGTTATATTTAAATTTTATTGGCACGGGAAAGGTTACATTACAATTTTAAAAAAATATTCATACCATCTAAAAATTCAGGTTTGTTTATTACAAAATGTGGTAACACTAAACCCATTATTTCTAAGATAATAAATTCACAACTTAAGTGTTTCGGGTAAAGCAACAGGACACCCGTTGCTTATTTGCAGCTTAATAGTGTTATCAGTTCCTTCCCAGAGTGCAATTCGACCTCCAGCATTTTCAGGGTTTCTGGAAAAGTCCGCCTGACTGCCGCCCCCTCCCGCGCAATTACCAGTAATCTCAAGTAATCTTAAACTGATGTCGTAAGCGATAAACATATTAAGGTGGAGGTCTTCAAAACCTTTATTATTTCGAAATCATTGACAGGCGACCAATCAAAAAAACCTCAGGTCTCCTTTCTCATAAAAATCACGCGTGAAATATTTAAATAATATAAAGCAACTACTAAACCCAATGACTTCTGATGATGATGATGATGGTGACCAATGAAGATACGAGAAAGATAAATTTAATATTGAACTTAACAACTTTAATTAAAATAAAAGAGTTTTGATTCCAAAGCCAATTCTTTACCATCTGTGAGTCGTGTTGTTGCTACTGTAGCCGTGATCATCATCATCTTCATGATCGAAACAAGCACAGGAAATAACAGAGCAACAATAGTTAAAAGTGTGAAATTATAAGCTCAAAGGCAGCAAATAATAATAATAATAATAATAATAATAATAATAATAACGATAATAATAATAATAATAATAACAATAATAAAGCACGAGCAACAACACAAATATGGGGACAGTTCACCTTTGCAAGTATTCAGCATCAAATGATGCTGGAGATGCAAAAATAAGTTTAAATGCAAACACAGTCAATAAAAAATAAAAAGCCATAATATTTATGAGAAATAATAATAATAATAATTATAATAATAATAATAATTATAACAACAGTGAAAACAACAGAAATATAAACCAATTAGCAACCTAAGGAAATGCTTTCAAAAATTCAATTTTCATTCCTGACTTCAACAAAATCTTCGATGCTATCACCATCATCATCATCATCTCCTCCTCAAACCACGTGGTCCCCTCTCCACCTCTCTTAATGTGAGACCTCCCAGAGCTTGACACAGCTGTCCTGCCCTGTCGAGAGCAGAGTATTGTCGTTGACCCAATCGACCCTAGTCACCTGACTCATGGGGTGAGCACCTGCAATTAGCAGACATATAGTGATAGCAACATTGTCCATCATCATCATCACACACAACATCACGTGGAACTGTAAATAAATCATCACTACCTAGATAGGTACCCATCACAGTGCTTGAACTGATCATAGGGGAATAATTTCAAATTATTACCTAAAATAAATTACATGATGACCTTTTTCTAGCCATTCTCTCCACCCACCCTTCATAAATTTAAAACATCTTCCTAAAGTCCCCTCAAAACCAACTGCCGATCGCAACGTCAGCCTTGCCGTTTCTCTTACCCTTGAGGACGGTGTACTGGGTTTTGCTCTTGGGATCCCAGACGATGCAATGGGTGTCCAGAGCACCGCTGGCCAAGTGCTGGGAGTCGGGGGTCCAGCTGATGGAGTTGACACGGGCCGTGTGATAGCCCCACTCGGAGGAAATAAGGCCCTACAGAAGATAGCATATTTGTGATATAATATCAGTGACTGATGAATGGGATAGAATCCAACTCAATGGAAGTGGCAACCTTTGTTAATTAACCCAATCTCCTAGTTCTAGAATTTCATTAAAAACTAATATAAATTCCCCCCTGGCTTTTGCTTGCCTCATCTCCATATATAAATGATATCCAATAAAAGTTAACAATAACATTCCCATATATATAGTGAGGTTACATATGATGGCTTCGACAGCAAGAACACATCACAATGCAACAAAAAGATTTAGTTAGAAATCGCGTCCTACCTTATAGTCAGGCAGCTCGTACAGTTGCACCTTGCGGAAGGCATCGCAGGCGGCAAAGTACTTTCCGTCGGGAGAGTAGGAGAGGTCGGTCAGTGCACCGCCGTGTTCGAGGCACTTCCTCTCCTGCAGGGTCGAGGGGGCGGAGTAACTGAACAGGTGCACTTTCCTGTCCTTCAATGTAATTAGTCAGTTTGTCATCGTTATCCCGATCAACCATTGCCACCACAATCAACATCACCACCATTATCATCATCATGAAGTCATCGTACTCACTCCATCGCCTCCTCCAAAGGCCACCTCCGTCCCCGATGGATTGACTGCCACGCACTGGGGGTCAAACGATACCTTCTGATTTGAGATGATACGACCATCTTTGATGATGACAATCTGAAGAAGACAATAACAAATTATGTGATAATTTAATAATGGGAAAAAAATCATATCTTCTAACATATCTGGTCATAACATGTCATATCTGGTATAACATAAAAACATTGTCAGTGATCATGGTAACAATGATGATGTTGATACCTCTCCTATGCAGGCCACAAAGACTGTACCATCAGGTCCAACAGCAACTCCCTTGGGCTGAGTGTTGACCTTGATCTGCTTCTGGAAACTATAGGAATTACTTATATCAATGTCATTTCCACCACCACCACCACCATACAACTCCAAACAAACCCTGAGCCAGGGACGGATGAAAGATCACTAATGAAGACCATGTCGTCCATGCCACAAGTGACCAATTGGGAGGAGTCAACGGAGATGTCTTGAACCTGATTGGTGTGACCTTTGCCTGCCACTTGTTCACAATCTCCGTTGCTGAGATCCCAACGACCTTCGAAGTTTTGGAACAATGATTAAGGGAAAGACATTTACAAGATAAGATTTTCATTAATATGCAAATCAAAAAATTAACAGACAGGCTCATTAACATAAAGCAGCATCCTGGAATAATGAAACCACCAATCCAGATAAAACCTATTCAGAAGTTGAAATCATGCATACAAATGTTTCCATCGAAGCTGGCTGTGAAGGCATGCTTGTGGTCATAGCTCATAGCTAAGGCTGTGATTGGTTTGTTGTGGCCCTGCAAATAAATAATAATGAAAATAATAATAATAATAACAACTCAAATACCAGTTATCATACCTTGACAACTCTAAGAGGTTTGGATGGGTTGGCCCTGTCCAAGTAGTTGATGTGGCCTGACAGAGATACAGTCAGAACATGGGAACCCTGCCAAAGACAGCCCACCTGCATGTCCTCCAACTGTGAGCCAAGAACAAACTCCCTGCACAAATCAATCAATTAATCAATCAAGAACAAAATCCCTGCACCAATCAATCAATCAGTCACTTGCAAGGCAAGCAGATTAACGCTGCCTTCATTGATATCATGTAAAAATGCATCATCATAATCATCATCATCAAAGATTTACTAACTCCACAACTGATGTAGTGTTGACATCCCATATCTTGGCCGTTTTGTCCCCTGACACGGTCAACAGGTGCTGATTGTCTGGACTGAAGCAAACCTGTCACAGTGATAATGAACATAATAAATGAACATTCAAAACACATGTCAGGTTGAGTTGTGCAGGGATGACATTTCAAAGTCACAGCTCGAGCATATCGATTTTGACATTATGAATAAACACAGCATAAACATGACACGCATTCCTTGGGAATTGAAGCGAATCAATGCCCACCAAGTTGTCTGTCATCGATAAAACCAATCGACCGACCGAATCGATTGCCAACCAAACTCGGTTCACTCACCCCGTAGATCCCCATCTTGTGGGCAGGACTTCCGATCTCTGCCTTCTTGTCTCCGGTCTTTCCATCAAACAGGAAGCACTGAAGTCACAGTTTCGAGGATATGAGTAAAAGCAGTCATAAAAAGTAATTTTGCAAATTGCAAATCATAATTACTTTTACTCTCGAACAAGCTAATTGCTTGAAAAACATACTAGGTACTTAAATGGCACTGTTTGCTAGTACACCTAATAAACAATGAATCTAAGCCAATGAATATTCAAATAACCTTGCCCTCTGCGCCGCCGGATGCAAACAGCTCCCCGTTCGGAGAGTAGCGAACCGAGTTCACGAACCTGGTGTGATCCTGACGTGGATGATCAAAATGGAACCACGAATATTCAACATTCAAGAGATTAATAGTTCAACTCGTGTATTAAGAATATTTCTAGGATCATCTTAGCAAGAACATGTTTATCAGTGCATCATCACCATCATCAATATCATGACCACTGTGGATAAAACATTCTAAGGATAAAAATCAAGTAATAATTTACAACATGATATCTAAAACAAAACAATCTCTTCTCCTATTGGATGCCATTCGCTCGCTTGCATTCCAAGCACAAATAACAACGCATCCTAAGTAGGCCCTCAAGATAAACATCTCCTTAACTCATCTTAACTATGAGTAACAACAGCACTCATCACATCAACTTGATTATAATAACTAATAACAATAACAAAAACAACAATAATAATAATAATGATTATAATAGCAACAGTATTAATAATGACAATAATACAAATAATGAACACATCTTCCTTTTCAGCATCCAATCAAAACATCGCATCCATCAAGTACCTTGATGGTGAACTGAAACTTGAAAGGGGGACCGTGGAAAAAGGCCACCGTGTTGTCCTCGCTTGCAGTCACGATGCGGTAGGGCCTGTCCGACCTGAAGTCCACGGAGTTGATGGGCTTGCTCTGACCCATGATCTCCCCCAGCGAGGTGCCAGTGTCGGCTGAGAAGACGTGACCGAACCTAGGACGAACGACAGAAAAGTGGCAGATGAATGTTGCAATAATTTTGATAATTGTAATAATACGGGAATCCTTGACTTTCAGACATCCTATCCATATTCAAGTTCAATGAATATCACATTACCGATCATAACTACATAACAGATTACCTTACTCACCTCCACTTTCTATCCATTTGTGATACCATCACATGCAACAACTATTGTCATCATCATCATCACCACTAACATCATCATCATCACAATCATCACCAACAACAACCTTTCTCTGCCCTCTCCTCCAACAACAATCCTCTGACTGTCTCCAGACCATGCAAGATCCTTGATGGGACCAGCAATTGGCTGGAACTCGTTCTTGAGTACGTGTTCCTTCTGTGTGGTGTCCCAGATCCTCACCTTTCCAGACACATCTATGAATAAATTATAATAATTTATGACAAAAATAACGACAGTACTGCATATTAATGACACTGGAATCTGACCTGCAGATGCAATGTAGAAGCCTGAAGGAGAATATTTGGCAACTGTTGTGGGTTGGGAATGCTCTGTGTACACATCAGAGATGGCTGGATTCTGAGGAACAAGTTAGTAAATGTTTACTATCTAGATTGTATGCATTACTTGTTTTACGATTTTTAAATAATAATTTTCAGTCTTTGCCACCAACACACCCAA
The DNA here is from genome assembly GCA_034509925.1 of Hirudinaria manillensis. Classification (NCBI taxonomy): domain Eukaryota; kingdom Metazoa; phylum Annelida; class Clitellata; order Hirudinida; family Hirudinidae; genus Hirudinaria; species Hirudinaria manillensis. The sequence goes on along the minus strand of CM067535.1, from coordinate 4,614,637 downwards.
TGATTTCAGTGTAACATCCAAGTTAATATCCCAAGTGATGAGCTACCGGTCACTCTTAAATAAAAGTTTTCGATGACCATGAAAAGCATGATACCAGAAAAAATGCTAACATCAATGTCCCTAATCACAATGCTACTTCCATTAGCATAGAGAAAGTTCTTTCCCTTTGGATCTCCTCCAAGAACTATTGGGACTCCACGAGTAGTTTTAGGCAGAGTGGCAAAAGTAGACTCTTGAAAAAATAAAATGTCAATGTAACTGCTATGACAAAAAGTAAAGTGCACAGGACGACAACAATTAATTAATAATTAAGCATTCGCCAGAATTAATCTTTCCTACACTAAGAAAAAAATATGATAAACTGACAGATAAAAATAAGTTGAATCTCTTCCTACATGATAAAAGTAAAGGAAATTGGATTGCGATTTGATGAGAACATCTGAAAAACTTTAACTTACTCAGTGAATAAGACATCCTTCAAAATTGGCCTAAGAAATTTGAAAAGGGAGTTAAAAATCGCAGATCCCCAACAGAACTTCCGCGAGCAGTTTACAAACGCAGACGGAAATCGTAGCGATAGAAACTCCTCCTATAAATAGCTGCATTTTATTTGTTTAAAAATGTCTGCTCCGTTTTAAATAAACGTGCAATTTTATTTTAGAATCTACGAATCTTTACGCTAAAAATACTTATTAAAATAAAATTCAATATGATTATTTTTTTTTTAATAGCTGTTTGTTGCGTTAAATTTTTTTGTAGTATCAATATTCTAATTCCAGTAATTGACACTGAGAGGCACCCATCACCCGCCACATGTTAGCCAAGTGATTCCAGTTGCTGAGCTGGAATATTTGTTAGTGTCAAGCATGTCTTACTGTTCTTGGCAAGATTCGGAAGTATACAAAGACCACTTCGAAAAGGGTAGATTTTATTTTTAAAATATGCAAACTTGTTCCAAAATTGTTAGTCATTGACTAGTGATCTGTACCTAATAACTTTTAGTGATCTACGCATGCAGTCATTGTGGCAATGAATTGTTTGGCAGTCAGCAAAAGTACGAACATTTGTCTGCTTGGCCAGCCTTCACCCATCCCGTAAAGCCCGACAGTTTGAGCAAAGCTGAAGAAATAGGACGTCCAGGTGCTTGGAAGGTGGAAAGGAGTCTTTGTGTCAACTTTGATTAACATATTAAATTGATATTCAAAACACATTTGTAAATTTAAAGTTTTAACTTTTGGATAAATATTTGTAGACAAATATTTTTAAATTTAATTTAAAAAATTTTTTTTTAAAATGCACTTTGAGTTTCTGATAACAATTTTCTCATTACACTTTATAATTTATTTGATAAGGTTTCTTGTGGCAAGTGTGGAAATGGACTGGGGCATGAATTTGTCAATGATGGACCAAAGCCAGGACTTTCAAGGTTCTGAATATACAGTCACTCACTCAAGTTTGTGCCCAAGACTTAGAAAATAACAAACCTCAAAAATACAAATCTATTAGGCATTTAATGAGAGAATATCCTTTCTTCTGTTTCCCCATTATGAAGTCCCCTGGCCTAAACCTTAATGGAAGCCAGGAAACTGATGACTAGGCTTGGAAATGCCAAGAGAAGTCTTTGTTACTATAATTTCTGCTGGTGTTGGTCGGATGGAGTTGATATCAATTATAGTTGTCAGGCATTTTCCTAATTGGCTTTTTGATTTGGTCCTTTTTTTGATAAACTCCTTGTTTATTGCACGAGCACATCTTCGAGCCACATTTCTGAGTGGCCTTCGTTATCTTCGGAATAAAGTCGCCTTAATGGCATCCCTTTCGTGTGACTTGTAATTTGCATGCGAATGGGTGGGAACAAATTCTATTACAACAATGTTGTTTGATAACCTCAGTTATTTATTTAGTTATTATTATTATTTTTTTTTTATTGTCATTTCTGCTATTGGTGTTTTGTTAGATTGATAAATTAGCACATCAGACAAAACATTTATTTCACACTGGAATGCTTGTGGACAATGGTGTATTAGCAACTTGCCATTCATCAAGTCCCTTTGTGATTACTCTGCATAAATTGAGGTGTTCCTAATTACTGGCCACATAAACACATCACCGCCGAGTCATTTCAAAGCCTGGATAAGTTTGGATGATTGGCTATTGGTCTGACCATATGGGGAAATGGGGGAAGAGCGTGAGGTTAGGGGGAAGGGGTGGGGGTGGATGGTGACCAAAACGGCACCGCTGCGTCCAATTTCTTGGGTCGTCTGGTTGCCCATTTATCGACCTCGTTCCCGAATAAGTCACTCGTAAATCGTGTTTATGGCCTGTTTGTCCGAAATCTTGTCCCCTGAAAGAAGAAAGTGGCACGTGTACGATAATGGCGGCAGCGCAGGCGAAGGTGCTTTATTGCGGGAAATGTCTTACTTTCGTTTTCCTTTTGTTTTGTTTTTTGTGTCGTGGTTTCGTTTTGAAGATTGGCAGGAATTTTAAGGGGGCCGAATTTCAATTAACTTTAGGAAGCTTATTTTAAGGCCAATTCCAATTATTTTTGTCATCTTCGTGGCAACGGGGATTTCTGATGGTGGATTTTCTTTGCAGAAGTGAAATTGGAACTAAAAATATAGAAATAAAATCTATAAGCTGAGCTTGAAAATAGATATTTTATCAATGAAAAAAGTTTTTTAATCAAAGTTGAAAGGTTAAATAATTCATGAGTTGTTTAAAATTAATGCAATTTGTTGGAGCAAGTGTTTCGATGGGAACGAAAGTGCCAAGCAATGGATTCACAACTGACGATGCCCTTGCGTTGGACGCCGTTCTCGAATCCGTCTGAACTTGTCCAATCCGACGCAATCGCAGCCTCCAGACCTGAACATCGGCATGCAGCAAGACTTACAGAATTTGGAAGGACCGAGGCAAATCAGCCTCTTGAGATGACGCCTGAAAGCGGTTCCCGTAAGGCAGTAGAGATAGAAATTGATGGCGTGATTGGTATACATCAGCATCTCAGAAACTGCCCTTCCGAGGCCGAAAGAGGCCTCGATTTGCTCGACCTCTCCGCGCTCCACCGACCCTTCCACCTCTTTGAGAAAGGCAGCCGCTATCATCGTTAGGTTCATGGGCAGCGTGAGAAGGATGTAACTGAAACTAACGACCAGAAGCATGAACGACAATCGCGTACTTGAATCAAGTCTGAATCTTTTCGTTTCCCTGCCATCTCCAGTTGCCGGAGTCTTCTTGCTGGATCCCGGAGGAGTGGAGTTTTCGCTCGTTCCTCCTTCCGGAAACGTCCTAGAAACATCGCCGAGCAGCCGAGACTGGCAAACCGTGGTCGCCCTGCGACAGTACGTGTTCATCATTGCTCTATTATCTGCTCTTTTAGAGCACCCGCTTTTAGTCACAGACAAGTAACTCTGAAGTTCCACATTGGACGACCTCACGAACCGTCTGGACAGAGTGATCGCCCTGATGATGAAAGCGTTGAAGGTTAACAAGAGGGCAAAAGGTAGGAAGGAATAAAGAATCATGTCTATCCAAGGCCAGACTTTGGATGCCCAGAATGTATCTTCCAATCTGCATTTCCGCGAACCTTTTCTCCAAAGATCTTGATATTCGCCGTCGCTCAAAAGGATCCCAATCGACTCCAAACTCAGGGAGCTGACGTCGGACCTGGAAGAAACTGTCCAGAAAAAGTGTAAGTTTAGCAGGAGAAAGAAGAACAATATCGTCCAAATGACCGCCTTTGAAAACCGTCCAGAGGCTCCGGACGTTCTGGCTTTGATGGGCTGACAGATACCCAGGTACCTGTCTACAGTTACGGCAACGAGTAGCCAAGCGCTGAGGTTGCTTGCCGTGGTGCTGGTAAAGTTGATGATCTTGCAGGCGGCATCGGACGAGTCGACGTGATTCAGCCAGAAGACCCTGACCAGCCAGAATCTGAAGAGACCGAGGTATAAAACGGCCGTGTCCGCTACTGAGAGGGCGACGAGATACGTCGAAGTAGGATGTCTCGACATTTCGCGGGTGCTCAAGACGACCCCCGCTAGAGTGTTGCCGACGGTGCCGGCCAGTACGAGGACCGGTGGTAGGTAGCGGAGCAAGTATCGAGTGATCCGCAGGGTAACAGGGTGCTCGTTTGACCATTCGTTAGCCGGGAAACCGTTTGAAGAATTGCCGTAGTTTTCTGGAGACGAGATTAACTCGTGCGAGATTTTTGCGACACATCGTAGATTCATAAAAGCAATTTATTAAAATTGAAATGTTGTTTAAAATGTTGTTCCAATGAGCCCTTAACGGCTTTTATGAGACTTCAACAGGTCATTAATTTCGCTTCTGTTTCCTCTGAGATATTGGCAATAAACCAAAATAACTGTCTTATCGTCGGCTGGAGTTAAAGAGACAGTTATTTACTTTGAATTTCTTGGCTGTTAACGGGCAGAACTAATGCATATTAATGAGGCCAATTAAATTATTAAATGGAAAAATATTTGAACGAATATTTGACCTTTAACCCCTCTTTCTGTGGCATTGTAGCCAATCACGACCTCCAGGAACTCGTGAAAGGGGCTTCCGAGGTTCTCTTCGAACTTTTGAAGTTCAAGGTCACTAAAGGAGGAGATGATGCCAAAGAGCACCGTCAAGTTCAGACGTTTGTCTGCGTTCCTGTTTAAAATGTAAATTATTTTTTAAATAATTTATTAAAACAATTTATTTTTTTTTTAAGTATTTTTATTTATTTTATAAAAATACTTATTTAGATGATCGGGATTTCCGGTCACACGTTCTTTGACGCGTTCTTTTTCGAAATAAATAAATAAATAATTAGATAAAATGAGAATAAATATGGCGCCAAATATTTCTGGATTAAACGTTTTACCTCTCTCCATAGTATACTTACAATAGCTTTTAATGATTTGATTAATAACCCAGAAAATATACCATCCTGGCTAACCTCCGGTATAACTTTTCTCCTCTCAAAAGGTGCAAACCAAAACAATCCCAAAAATTACCGACCTATAACCTGTCTTCCCACCTTATATAAATTGCTGACCTCTGCAATATCAAACCGGCTATACACACACCTTGATAATAATAACATCCTTCCTATAGAACAGAAAGGCTGTCAACGAGGGTCAAGAGGTTGTAAAGACCAGTTGCTTATAAACAAGATGATTGTAAGTACTGCCAAAAGAATGAAGAGGAATTTAGCAATGGCATGGATTGATTATAAGAAGGCATTCGATAGTGTCCCTCATTCTTGGATTTTGGCGTCAATGAAGATGTATGGAGTCCCTGCTAGAATCACCGGTTTCATGGAATGCTCGATGAAAGAATGGAAAACCGAACTTATGCTGTGTCATCAGTTAGGTTGCATAAAAACCAATAGAATAAGCATTAAGAGAGGAATCTTCCAAGGCGACTCTCTCTCACCCCTCCTTTTCTGTTTGGCTTTAGTACCCTTATCAAATATGCTAAATAAATTAAAAGTAGGATATGAAATAGAACCAAAAGAACAAATATCTCATTTACTTTACATGGATGATCTAAAAATATTTACTCAAACAGAAACCCAACTTAACAAGGCCCTAACCACAGTCAAAACGTTTACTGATGACATTTGCATGGAGTTCGGTTTAGACAAGTGTGCCGTAGCTATAATGAAGAGAGGCAAGCAGATCAAAAGCCGAAACATGCCATTTGACGATCACAATTCAATTCAGAGCCTTAACGAAGAGGAGGCGTACAAATATCTTGGAATCGATGAGAATGGTGACATTAAACATCCTGAAATGAAGGAGAAAATAGCCAGAGAGTATTACCGTAGGGTGCGTCTCATTCTCAAATCAGAGTTAAATTCCAAGAACAAGTTATCGGCAATTAATGCTTTGGCAATTCCAGTGCTCACCTATAGCTTTGGCATAATTGATTGGAGAAAGTCTGAAATCGACAAAATGGATCGCAAGACTCGAAAGTTGCTGACGATGCATGGACTTCATCACCCAAAAGGAGATGTTAGTCGACTCTACATTAAGAGACGCAATGGAGGCCGGGGACTTATCCAACTGATGTCTGCTTACAGCTGATCCATGGTTAACTTGAGTGATTGTATTGAACAGGGCAAAGACAGGCTCTGTAGTCTTGTCAAAAAGCATGAAGCAGGGAAGGCAAAATATTCTCTCCTTAAGGAAGCAAAGACAATTAAAAATAAATATCTGTCTTTGCCCACAGTTCAAACATCCGTGAAAGAAATGTTAAAGGACAACATGGAGAAGGAGAGAATAAATGAATTGAGGGAAAAACCCATGCATGGACAATTCTTTTGTAACTTAGAATTGATCTCCTTGCTGGGCACTGCCCACATTCTTCGAAAAGTTCTTGGGTGAATTGCTGAGAGCACTGGTAGTGCTCAGCATTCATTCATCACCGGCTGTGAGACCGAGAAGAAGCAGGAAAAATGTGTATAATAATAGTAATAGTAATAATATCGATGGTAACATGGTAATAATAATGGCAGCAACAATAATGATAAAAAATAATAACGAAGACCTTTGGAAGGAAAGGAGGTGACGGAATAAAGAGAATTTGGTCGAATTAAAAAAAATCATTTTTTGGAGTTTTAACAGGATTTACTGGCATTTTTCCGAAAAACATGATTTAATATCGATGTCTTCTTAAGATTAAATATTCATCGCTCAGGTGCTTATGTATTATACACAGACATTTTTGAATGAAACTTTTAAAACCATTTTTAAGTCAAATAAAAAAAAAAATGCTTGAAAATCTTTCAGGTATTTAAGCAAATGCAAATAACGCAACAATTGCAGTTTTTATGGATCGCTTTGTAATCTGCTTCCCGTTCTTTTTCGTGGTACTCGAGGAAGCCCGGATTCGTGGAATTTTTAATTTCGAGAATGACAGTCACCATTATCATCATCGTCACCTTCATCATCATCATCAACCTTTATCGGCGTTAATCTTGAGATTAATCGTTCTTATCTCTGGAGACAGTACTTCACATCCTTCCTATCTTCTAATTGATTGCAACAAACGTCAGCAACAACAACACAACAACATGAGCCACGAATTATAGATATAATATAATTATAGGCCATTATACTGTCATTATTATACAACGATAATAAACGGATAATAATTATTAATAACTAAACTAGCTCTTTAAAAAACTAATGGGCCAATTTATTCCATGCATCCATCAAAATTTCCTTAATTTGTTTTTAAAGCTTTCATTTTTTTTCACTTATTTCCGGGGAAAGACGTGACCTTGCCCTCACGATTCTATTGGATCGTCTCGAACCAATCAGGTGCCTCCGATCCGGTCACGTAAGATCCACTGATCTGATTGAGAGATTGATTGAGCGATGGATATATTCTCTTCTTCATTGAGTTTTTTTTTTAATTTTACGTTTAGTATTCTCGCGGAATTCAATTCAATCCAATTCAAAGGATTTCCGAATCTGTTTCAATCATCTTCTGTCACTCGTTGCAGTTGTTGGTGATGTTTGTTTGTTTGTTTGTTGTTATTGTTGGTATTGTTGTTATTAAACAGCACATCAGTAAGGTTTCAATAATATTTCGAAAATACATTTGCATCTTACGATGATGACAACGAAAATGGTGATGATGACGACGACCTCAATGACAGACTTTTTAATTTTTTGCGCGGATTTATGTTCGGTCGACTTCTGAGACTTCTCGGGCATTTACGCTGCAAATCCTCCAACCGAAATTACAACCGAAATTCTTTCAGTTAAAAAAGAAATTTATTAAAAAAAAGTTGAAAATATTTAATCAAAAAAAAAATACTTAATGAAAAGTCCAAAATGCCGTAGGTGAAGTCGCGCCAGAAAATTTCCCGTCGATAATCTGTACTTTTTATAGATATTTCAACGAAATTAATTCAGACTTTTAATTATTTTGTGGATTAATTCTAATCTATTCTGGTCAAAACCTATTTAAAATTGAATGCATATCCTCCAAAGATTCCACCTATGGATACTTGTCGTCCATTGACTTCAACCAATTAATAACAAACCCTGGAGCTTGGCAATTAAGAAGGCAAACCAACCAATCAATTTCCTCCATTGCTGACATCGACCAGATGATTGGTCGATGCGTCGACCGATCAAAACTAGGGCCTCTCTGGAATTACTCTTTGATTCGTTGATTATACAGACCCGTTCTGTGGGCCATGAATTTGAGTAAATGTTTGCGCATTTTTCGCTAAAACGATGCATAATTAGTAAAATTATTAAATAATTAAAAAGTAAAGGAAATTTTCATTTAGAATATTCATGATATTATTATATTTTGTTATCATATTTTATACGGGGCGCCTAATGAAGCGATCAAACTCGCCCATAAATTTCTTTTTAAAATGTAGTTTTATGTAATTATGTGAATAATAACGATAAATGTTGTAATAATAATGATAGCAATATTGATTACTGAATTAATAATTGTAATATTATTAATATCAATTATGAACACTCAGCTTCAGTTGCGTTAATCATTTTTAAGGCACATTCCAGGTGATTACCTGGAGTAAAGTGTATCCTGATGAATAGTACTGTTTATTACTCAATTCATCATCATCATCATCATCGTCGTCGTCGTCGTCGTTGTTGTTGTGCATCATTCAAGTCATCACCAACGCTACATAAATGGACTTCGGTCGTAGTTGTGTGTAAGTATGGACTTAATGTTGTAAATGAAATGACATACGATAGTTTCACATCGCGTGAACAAATTTGTTTTACACATCCAAGCACACAAACTCACACGCACACACACATACACGCAGGCCACACATACACTCATAGCCAGACACACGCAACCCGATCCATTAAATCGTTGCAAATATTTATTTTTTATTAAAAACTTCGTCGTCGTCGTCGTCGTCATCTTCGTCACGACAAAGTCCAACGAATCGAGTCCTGAACTGTGATTGGAAGCAATGAATCACCGAGAACTTTCATATCCTCTTTTCCTCCTTTTGACCTTCACCTTCCTCCATGCAAGTGCCACGACAACAACAAAGCAGCAGCAACAACAACAGTAGCAGCAGCAGCAACAACAACAAAAACAGTCGACAAAAGAAACAACAACAGTAAATTCTCATAATGGCTGTTCTTGACAGGTTCGATTATGTAAAGATTTTTAACGAAAGAAAAGTAACGACCAATGATGAGAAATGGTCGCCATAGTGATCGAACAAAATTATGGTTTTACATCAATATCAATAAATTACAAATTAAATAAAATATCATTAATTGTAATAAAATATAATATATAAATATATTTCTGTAAAAGTCTTATCGGAATCGCTCGCCTTGCTATGTTTTCACGGTTGACTGAATCTCCAGGAGAGGGAGGCTTTCCTCGGCCACGCTTCGTTGGTTTCACGGTGGTAGAATTTTTTATGTTATTGTGATCTTATTGTTGTGGCCCTGTTCGTATAATAATAATAATGATAATAATAATAATAATAGTAATAGTAATATTAATAATAATAATATTATTATTATTATTAATATTAATATTATTATTATACATAATAACGGACATATTTCAATTCTTTATAGTTATTGCAAATGATGATTTATTATAGCATAAATACTTC